>CAOKZL010003276.1:0-109636 GCA_948472985.1 Iguana delicatissima | reverse complement strand
TTCTCTAGTCCAAAGAAGAGACATACGCTCCCCGTCAAGCACCTCTGGACCCCCTTTCCCGGGGGGGTACTCTGCTGCGATGATCCTTTCAGCAAAATTCGCCTACGGTGACAACTTAGGTGCGAGTTTCCACACCGCACTGCCGTTCACGGAGCCATCGGGACCCAGAAGTTGAAAATATAAAACTTCTGAGAGGCCATGTGGCCAGAGAGAGAGAGAGAGAGAGAGAAGAGAGGAGAGCTGGCCCAGTCGAGCTGGCAGGTATGCCATGTCTCCTGGACCCCCCCTCTCTTCTCCTTTAGTCCATCTACGCCTATAACCTAATTGTGAGTAACTAGAAATCAGTAATTAGTCGCGTTAGGGATGTTGTTATTTTGGGAATTGGCTGATCTTAAGAATGTATCTGTGCTGTTATATCTGTTTTGTAAATTCTTGTAACTAAGTGTACCTGGGAGAGGGGAGTCTCCCAAGTGTATATTGTTTATTTGCACGCCTTGATTAAAACACTTCTATAAACCTCCGTTTCTCTCCATTTCCACGCCAGGGTTGGCACACGCTACATAGGACCTCTCACTCAGGGGAAGGGGGAGGTGGAAGATCCTTACGCTTAGAGATTGGGCAGGGTCCCTCCTGTCCTGTCCAAATAATTCATAATTCGGGGGGGGGGGTGGCAGCATACCTGACAGAGTTGGGGAGATTGCCAGTCGTTCCAAGCGTGGGAATCAGGTTTGGGAGGCTGGCAAGAACCCTAGTAAAACGCTGGGAGGGAATTTCCAGTCTTGCAAGGCTGGAAGTCAACTTAAGAGACTGGAAATAAACCTACAGTGTCACAAGTGGTTTGTAAGAAAAGCTGCCCTGGTTGAAGTCCTCTCTTGTGAACAGGTATTGGAGTAATAGGAATCTCACCTTACTTGAAAGCATTTCTTGTGCCTTTTTTCTGAAGTATCCAGTGCTTGAGGCATTGATGTCAACTGCAGCCAGATTTATTTTATATTTGATAATATTCAGAGATTTCTATACAAACCTAAACTATCTTATGTAAAAGATACTTACCTTCTGAATACTTTCATCCACCAACCCTCCAAGGATATATACTTTCTGTGGATCCACCTCCTCTAGAGCTAGAATGCAAAAGATGTGTACATAAGTAAAACCAGTGATACGTTTTACACAAGAGCATCAAGGCATCAAAACAAATGTAGAGAGACAAAATTCTGTTCCAAACACTGGTCGCGGTACTCTTATCACAAGTAAGCTACTGCATGGTCCAGAAACTTCTGTGTATGTGTTATTTTGTACAGAAGATACCCACATTCATTATTTCCAGTTTGGAGTAGGGGAAGGCAAAGTGCAGCCCTCCAGGCAATGCTAAACTCCAACTCCCAATAGCCCAAGCCATTATGATAATGAGTGATAACATTGGAAGGATAACACACATAAGTTTAAAGGATGCCTTTACTTTGTCAGAAGACAGCCTGAGGGTGGAACTATACATTGCAGGAAATCTCTGTTCAAATTGTTATAAAAGAATGCTGAATCAACACATGAAGTGCTGCTCACTTCTTCTGTCTCCTGTACTTTTCAACAGGGGGAGTCTGATGTTTTATGCAAAAGGATCAGAGTATAGCATACAAAAAAGCTACAGTGGTTGGCAAAGTTTGGACGAAAATGACTGGAAGCACATTTCAAGAAAGGCTCTGACTCCCTAGGATCATTATTATTCATTTCAAATAAGCAAAAGCTTCAACGAGTCTTTCACACCAAAGGTGCAACATACCATTCTCAGCATCTGGGGTGAGGTAAACAATTGTTTCTAAAGGAAACAGGTCCAGATAACTTTCAGGAGTAACATCCATCTGAAAAATTATGGGTGGAACATCAGTAAGAATTTGACAAAACTCTCAGGACTCTGCTTGTCAGAAAGGAGCAGAACTTGGAAAAATTCATACAATCAGAAAGCTCTTATTAACATTTAGTTGAAATCTTTTTTCTTATTATTCAGGGGTGGGCAGGCACCTGTCACTCTCCAGACACTGTTGGACTGCAACTCACATATACAGGCATAATTCAGTTACCAAAGCCTCTGGAAAAGAAGCCTCCTCCCTCTTCTTGTCTTTTGTTTAGCTAGGTTTTTTGTTTTTGTTTTTTTTTTTGTTTTTTGCAGCATGACATTGGAAGGATGTGAAGGAGGACTGGAGAAAGGACTGACTTTCAGTGTTGGGTTGAAGCAGTGTGTCTGCAGTAAACAAAGCAATAAAGCTTAGCCTGGAAAAGAATGGGATCCTACTCCAGGTGACCCTACTATAACTGTGTGTGGTTACGTACAACAGACAAGGTAAATAGCTGCCTCCAGAATCACTTACTAAGCAAATCCGAAGAGCAACAACAGCAAAAAAAGGGGAAAGTAGATTAATTTGCCTCACCAGCTACCCTGGCATGTTGAAAAAGCACAGGCTTGCCATTTTTCATCACCAAAATCGAAATTATAAGAAAAGCAGAGGCTGATGAAAGAAATAAAAATCACCCTGAGATGCATTTTGGAAGAAGAAGAAGATTTCAAGTAATCTCTACAAGATTCAACATGCTCTTGCCTACTTATATAAGGGTGACATGACTTTCTTTAATTTCTCAGGTGCCTAAAGTCAGTTTTGAATAAAAAATTTTCTGAAACATGTTGGGGGGCTTTGGTTTGCTTGTTTTTGTCTTTGGTGTTATAGAACCCATCCCTATTCGTCTCATGTTACCACTACCTCTGGTATCAACATTTTTGTTAAAGAAAAGCCCAGGAACACAACACACCTACTTCACTAACTGAGGTATACCTGTACCCTCATCATTGGCTATACTTAGCTAAGGATGAGAGTCATAAATGAAAAAAAATCTGGAGGGCCACAGGAGTTCTCCTCTGTTGTTGTTGTTATTAACTTTATATTGCATCTTTTTTTCTGAAATTGTGGCTCATGTAACTGTTATGGTATAGCTGGAACTCGCTGTTCATATCCTCCCTTCGGGAGCAATGGAAAACAAGTTTTCTTCATCATCTCTGTAGCAGCTCTTCAAATATTTCATGACAACTATCACAGTTCATCATCTTTTCTCTGGAGTAAACATACACCTTTCTTTGTTAGACCCTGCTCAAACTGGAGTCTTGGGATGGATGGTTCTATCTAATGAAGTGGGGAAGAGACAGCAGTGCAGCTCGGGACAGGAAGTCAGGAACAGCAGCGAAAGGAGTCAAGAACTGCCAGTCCTATTGGTCTCCATGCTCCTAGCCAACTGTGCTACAAACCCATACTGCCTATTGCATCAGCAGCACCTCTGTCACACTGGCCATGTGTGTCTTGACTTACACAGAAACAATTGCCACTGATTTTAATGGGGCTTACTCCCTTGGAATTATACATAGGACTGAAGTCCAAAATACTTGTGGAAGAAGATCAGCCACTCCAGATTGCTGCTACATCATCTATTATTAAGGAAATTTAATCATATAAAATATTAGGGGGAAATACAAAGTATACAAATTGTACATTTTCTTTCTTCTATGGATAGGATGTGTTCTCACTTCAAAATGTTACTAGGTTGTTTTGTGCAGGAGAAGAAGATACTTGCAAGATACTTAGTAAATCCATCATTCATCCTTAGGCATGCTTCATAAATTGGACTGTTTTCCACAAACCCAGTGAGGTAGAGCCAAAAGGGCCTTTGAGCTTTCTTGTTAGACCCATACAGCCGCCTTATCTGGGTGGCAACTCGGTTGATTTCCTTCCATGAGGAAAAAAAAGGAGAAAGAAAAGAGAAAGAAAGCTGTTTAGAACCATGAGCCTTCCAGTCCTAGTATTCTCTGACCTAAATATTTTATATTAAGCCTTTGCATTGGCCATAGACATATTCATTACAAAGTCAAGGACAGTGATAAGTTCAAGCAAAGACAGAATTCAGCTCAATATTCCCCTTACCACCAGCCAAAATGGACACATTGGTATAAATTTCTGCCCTGCTCTGATACTGTCTTTGTCCTTGGTGTTAATACAAAGATCCCTTTGACTATTCCCTCCCAATTCAGCATTCAGTCCCATACCACAGTGCTGAGTAGTACAATCCAACGCCAGATTTAGCAAGTGATACTGCTGGGTTCATCATCTTTTCAACTGGTGCTGCTCCACAGAAGGATAGAGACTCATAATACCAGGATTATTTTCAACAAGTTGGACAAGTGGGACCCACTACAGCTACCTTCTTAGTCATGTGACTGGTCATGCTCAAATCAATGCACAGCCGAGGGCCTGTTTCTTTGGCATCCAGAAGCTGCTCTTTTGCTATCACTTTCAGTTGCCGCTTGCTGAGCTGGTGAGCTGAATCTGAAATGCAGAACAGAAATGGGAAACAGGAAGAAAAGGAACACAAGAACATCCAGCTCTCAGAGTGAACCAACTTAAATGTGTCAAGGTAGCAGTGACATTAAAATGCTGATGGTATTTGAAAGTGCTCACAGTTCAAGATCTCCCTGTGCAAAGTAGGAAATTATTTAATGCTGCCTTACCCCATCAGACCTCTTAAGATGTATTCTTACTGCACTTTCCATTGTCCCCAGCTAGGGAGTGACAAGATATTTTGGGGGGAAGCTGACCTAATGAAGTCAGCATGATTACTCCCCCAGATATTGATACTGCAGGTACCAATATTTTCTTTAAAACATGATAGTAAAATTTTGACAGGAATTACTACTGTATAACAGGTCCAATTCCTAGACAAAGAACTCTGTTTATCTTACAAAAGTGTATCTGTACGCCAGACACATAAAAGAACTACATTTTCTTGAGTTCTAATGATCTAACGCTTTGGGTACCCACTAGCCATTTCAGACACATTCAAGTTAGGACTGGGTCTGCTTTAGCTGGTGTGATTGTCCTAAACTTCACTCTGGATACTATCAATATATGCAGATAGTCTTCAAACTGATTCCTAAGGAAAGTTGGGTTTAAAAAAAAATAAAGTGGAAAAAATACAAATTGAGCAGAAGCATCACAGAACTCTTGATCTCACAATTCCAGCTTCAGGAAAAGTCTTCTATATTGACTTGTACGTCAAGCAACTCCAGCTTACAGTAGAAGGCTCTGGCATATCTTCTCAACCCAGCTCATGTGGAATCTGAGTCCCAGATGTGCCCCAAACAAACCAACACGACTCTCTTCTGCAATTGCACATGGCAAGAGAAGGCCAGACATGGACATGCTATCTCTGGGGAATGTTAGTCCACCATGGCTGTTCTTCTCAATGAAGAGTCCTTGATAAGCTTCCAAAAAACCTAAGGTTCCACAGAAAAGTGGTTGAAAGCCATTGGCTTTAGGAGATGGAGAAACAAGGATCATATATCTGTAACATACAACTCCCTTCTTACAACAGTTTCACTGACTGCTCATCTCTTTCTGGGCATAATTCCAAGTGTTGGTTATGATCTATGAAGCCCTAAACTACTTGGGCCAGACTATTTGACACACCATATTCTCCCAGGCTAGCTTGTAGCAGCTTTGGGTTCTGTCAGAACAAACCCTTCTCTCAATCCTGTCACCTTCAGAAAACATTTGGTGTTTCAGAGAGCACCTTCTTGGTGCTGCTTCCAAGATGTGCAGCTCCAAGGGAGGCTAGGCTGGCCTCCTCCATTTTGTCCTTTTGCCAGCAGCCAAAGACTTTCCTATTCTTCTCAGCTTTCAGTAACTGACTGATTAGGAAGGACACAATGTAATGCGTACTGTTTTCTTAAATCATTCATTCATTATTTTAATGTATATGACTTTGATCAGTTTGTAATTCAACTGTGTTTTATATTAAATCATGGTTAATTCTGTTTTAATAATAAAACATTGTGTTTTCATTTGCGCTTGTTTTTTAATCATGTTGTGAGCCACCAAGATATAAACCAAATGCAAAGAGAGAGAGAGAGAGAGAGAGAGGGAAGCTTTTTCACTTTTACCTTTTCCTTCAGTATGCTTAGCTTTATGTCTTTCTCTCTCAAGTTTCCTTTTGCTCTTCTTTGCAGAAATAATCTTCTCCCAGTGTTTCTGTTTCCTCAAAACATTCCTCTTAATACAAAGAAAAGAAACATCTAAAGTCATATTTATGCAGAATAGGAGATAATATTCAGCAGCAATCCAAATAATCCTATTGCCAAAACTGGAAAATGTGTGTCTACTTGTTTTAAGTTTGCCAACTTTGCACCTGCCCACTTAAAACATACATCTTGTATCTGCAAAAATGAAGTGGTTTAAAGTGTTTCCCTTAATTGTTTTCCCTTTACCACAATCTTGGGATAATTATTTTTCTATATGGATGAGTACCTATTCCCAGAGCTATTTTTATAAAACCACTAATATTGGATATATGAAATTACGTTAGTGTTGTATTAGAAAAATCTTTAGCAATTGTAGATGCACATTTTTTCAACTGTGTCTCGAAATAAGAAACCTAACTGGTGGCCGAGGTAGTTCCATCCTGCTTGCTTTTACTGTTGCTAAAGACTTATACTCCACAGTTAGAAAGACAGTCTATTCACTGTCTACTGCTCAATGGTCAGAAGATCTTACTGCTTTAGCTATGTATGAATATGCATTTTACAGACGCTGCCTTCAAAAAAATGTGTTTTTGAAAAGACGGTCAACTTATATCAATGTATATCATTAGTCCATGTCCATATCCTATCCTCCTTCATTCCTTTCCCTCCTTCACGTCTTTCCCTTCTCTCCTTTTCCTTTTCCATAATTATATTTTTAAAAAAATCCAATTTAAAAAAAAAACACCACTTTCACCAGCAACAAAAAGTCCACAGACGTTACATGTTGAATGCTTTCCCTGAGAAAACACAGAAAACGTCTTTTGTGCTATAATTACACTGTGGTCCAGGAGTTGAATTTTTGGGACAAATCAGGGTGGGAAAAGTGTGTCTCTCACCACCACGGTTGTTTGTGTGGCCCCATGGGGGTTACAATCTGGGGGGAAAATATCACCTAAAATACGCATTGTCTGCTCCAGGTGACCTGAAGGAACGGTCAGTTTTGTAAGGGGGTACCAAACCTCTGCCCATGAAGCCAATCAAACAAACAAAAAATCAAAACTACAAGTGGATATCTGGTAACATTTAATTTCTTTTTTTCAACTGGCTGTTTCTGGCCTGGTGCAACTTATACCACCAAAATTTCCTAGCCCACATGCTAAACACTATGCATCCTTTAGAGTTTCTAAAACTGGCAGCACTCTATGAACTTGAAATATTGTTTGGATAAAGTTTTAGAAACCCTCCATCAGGGAAACACATTAACCCAGTTTTCCATTTTTTAGGAAAAAGGCAATTTTTTGATAAAACTGAAAAACGCAATATTAAGCGCCCTTTACAGATTAGAAGTAACTTCACTTCTTTAGGAACATGAAACACATGATGTACTATTTTTGGTATAAAATTATATTTTACATATTAAAAGTATATTTTATTCAGAATACAATTACAAACTGGACTTACTTTAATTTCATTTTTTTATTACTAATGGAGCTACAGGACTCTAAACTATAAGGAACAGCTGAACTACAAGGATAGTTTTTGTTTTTCTTCCAATTGGAGGAAACAGGCAAAAAAAATGTAGTAAAAACAGAATGAACAATCAACTTCAGTAAAGCGGAAAATTATTTAATCGCCACTATTTTTCCAAAGATTCATGTGGACATACAGCACTCATTCCCATAAAATGAACTCAGAAAAGGAAACTAAGATGAAGAATAGTAATGATCTGATATTGTATACAGTCTTACTCATAAGTTTTCCTCTTAAACAGAAATGCTTTTGGGGCAGTAAATAAGTAGACACCTTGCTTTAAACATTTCATTCATCATTCTAAATGAAAAGATTCCACAATCCATTTATTTCAGAGTTTCCAGGAAAAAAAACAATAACTTCAGAAAGATGAGTGGAAGTTTTTTTTTTAATTTTTCCAGTTTTTCCCCCTGGCCTTTACACCTCTGTTATATATTACACCCTTATTCAATTTACTTACAAAAAGATTACATTCAGAAATTCACACTAGTAGAAAGAAACTTCAACAGGTCAAAATAAAGTAGCTGAAGTTGAGTCTCTACCATTATTACTAATGCAAGCAGACCATGTTCCAATTCATAACTGTCAGAACAAATGTCTGTCTGTGCTTTGGTACAACAAGAACCACCATGTACACCAAGAGAAAACTCCCAAATTTTATGTCTCTTTTTGTTTTATTTAGTTTTGTTTTGCTTAATTAGTTGCTGTATGTTATTTTCTGGCTTTATATTGTGTTTATATCAAGCAATGATACATTTTCATATGTTTGTGCAAAGAGTTTTTATTCAATGCTCTGGAATATTTTTTTGATTAAGTACATTAGAAAAATATTTTAAATAAATACAAGCACTGCAAAGTTTCTGTTGCTGTTACTGTCAAAGAAGGGGTTGGGTCTTGGCTCACAAGCAAATATGCCAGGCAACAGAGCCAACAATTCCAGCACTACAATACTTCTTCAAAGCAAAATGTGATCCCTGTTAAAAACTGTTTGCTTACTAACAACGGCCACAGACAAAACCATGTGGCTAGATTTATTCACATGGGTGATTGTGACTGTCCGCATACTATTATCCATTCATTTCTCAAATTCAAGACCATCTTTCACACTGTACACACCGAACACCAGTTCTCATTTGAAGTAAGCTGTCTCTTCGAGCTTTCAAAACCCACATCAATCTGCAGGAGCTCAAAGGGGTCCCAGAAGTTTTCCCCATCTTGGTCTTCCTGGCAAGTGACTCCTTGTGTCTGCAGTTGATCATGCTTGCTTCCACAGGTAGTCTTCTCTGCTTTATTCTCAGGGTAGGACATCATATCTGATGAGGCAGAATAATGCGGAAAGGGGGGCAGAGAGAGATGAAATGTCAATTGCTGTGCCGCAGATTTTAACTTTATAGGACAAAATTATGCCACCAACTAGACATCAGAATCTGCCCTCTAGGGACCCACACAATGGGTACTTCTGTCCTAGTACTGCAGCTCTCCATAGTCTTGGGTTTCCAACCTGTCCAGTTGCTCAAACAGCATTACTTCCAGAAAATACAAAGAGACCTCTACATATTGCTCACACTGGTCTGTCTCCTACAGCCACTATACATGTGTGAACTTGCTGGCAAAGTGTTCCTGGGACCTATAGATTTCAGAATGCCCCACTGGCCCTTGCAGTTCTATTCAATGTTGAATCAAGCTCCTGATTCAACATTCATTTAGATGTTAATTCGTAAACTATCAGGGGGGTGGACTACATAGTCCCAGAAGTACCTTCCAACCGTGTGATTCTACATATGAACTGTATATCTTGGCACCATTGTACGGCAGCCTCTCCACATTCACAAGGGTTAGGGGCACAGAACCCTTGTGAAAGTGGAAAAAACACAAATAACTGCCCCCCATTCCCCTCCCGAGCTTCCCCCTCCCATTCTTTTGCCTCTGTGTTGGGCGGGGGAGAATAAAAACAACGTAAAAGACTTAACAGTACTTTCCCCTCAGACAGAGAAGAGGGGAGTTCTGGAGTTCTAATTATTTCTGGTGGCCATCTTGAGAAAGGAGCACCTGACCAATCAGCAGCCAATACACAGCAGAATGGGCTGGCAGAGAGGCCACACCTTCAGCAGTGGGAGGGGGCTTTGCTTACCCAAAAAGAAAAAAATGCCCATTTTAAACACAAGCCTTGCAAGCCTGGGGTGAGGAACCCAAGGGACGGGAGGAAGAAAATGGTGGGGGAGGCAAAGCATGTGCCTGGTGAATAATCAAATTCCTGAAGGTCAAACCCGCAAGTGTGGAAGAGCTACTGTATTTAATATTTTACATACATGTGCCAGGCCACACTGCAGTACTTGGCACCTGCAAGCATGAAATGTATTTATTGAAGCAATCATGGAGCTTCATGATATTTTAGACTATGATTCTGTCTAACACTGACAGACACCACTGGGCCCAGTAAGTTCAGTCTTCTTATGCTCCAAACAAACTCAAAGATCTTGTGCAGAGGTTTTGCAATCTGATTAACAGTATATTCCATGGAATGAACCAGAGAATGTCTGCAGATATATTTTTCCACTGGACTATGCATTTTAACCTCTGTACTTTATTTAGTTTTTAAATAATTTCATCTTAATATTGCATTCTAAAGCAACTTACAAAGAAGATCGTAAAGAAAAAGCTCCTGCTATGACTAAACCATCCTATCTTTAGAAACCATCCATTTAACGCAGAAAAGACAAGAATGGGCTCTGCCACTGATTAAATGCTTTCAAGTTGGTATAAGCAGTCCTTCCAAGAATCCTGGCACTGTTTTTAAATTGAGGGGTAGTTAACACTGAAAGGCACATCATTATTAATTTTGCCAGCTTTTAAAACAATGGAAATGCAGAATGCATTGCATCGAAGTAACACCAACCAACTGAAACAGGAAACAATCTGACTGCCATGCAAGCTGTAGTAAAATATTAAATGAAATGATGCAAAAATGAATTCATAAATGCAATTAATGTTTCCAACAAAGGAATAAAATAGGCCAGACCTCGTTAAGTAAATGCAAAGGTGCCTATAAGGTCTCTTATCTCACTAAGGTCACTTATCTCATTTATCTCACCTCCACTACCCTACTTTAAAAGCAAAATCTGTGGAAGTACGTAGGAGTGCTCACACAAAATTTTCAAAAGAAAATGCAAAAACATCTATCTATCAGGTTTGAAGTGGAGACACTCAGTGGGCTGATTACTTCTCCCAACCGCTATCATTCAATCATCCTTAAATACTAAGATTCTTAGAAGCACAATGTATACTTCAAAGGCTTCACATGCGTCCAGCATAGCTTATTCCCAAGTAAGCCTGCACAGGATGGGTGGCATGCAGTTTTCTGTCATTCCTGGGAGGGTTCAACTACTGCAGCTCTCTTTAACATTATTCCCCTTAGGAGCCTTGGTGCTCCAACTTGCCGGATCATTTCCAGGGGTGCTGAAAACAGCCTAGTTTTGGCGAGGGCTCCATGCGTTCTTTTGGTGTTTAATAATAATCAACAATCACCGCAAAGAATGAAGTTCCGTGACTCACCTCCGCGGCAGAGAGGATAACAATGCGTCTCCACTCTCCTACCGACAGAACTTTTCAGACCCTCTGCTCTCAGAAGTAAGACCATCCAAACCGCACCAGCCCTCTTCCTTCGGAACGTTCCCTTTCCTCCGTGGAGTCTTTGTGGCGTCACAGGGAGGAAGGGGCCAGCTGCATTCTGGGAGTTGTAGTTTGCATCGCAAACGACCGCGTGGTCGCATGAAAAAGGACGATGCGCATGGAGGGTTAGCTCCGGGGATCACGTCTCTTGCGCTTTTGAGGTTCCCTCTCTGCTTGACTTTTGCCTTGGCAAAAATTGGAGTCCACCTGATGGCCAGACTACTTTTTAAATCCACTGGTGGAAGGTAGTTGGAAATTAAACTGAGGGTCACAGGTCGCCCACTCTTGCCTGTAAAGGCAACACATAATTTTATCATAGGGCCTATCTGCACTACACTGTTAAAGTGCTGTTATTCCACTTTCAACATTCTGTGGAAGTCTGGGGTTTGTAGTTTATTGAGGCCCAAGAGGTCTCCGGCTGAGAATTCTAAAGCCCCCTCCCTAAATTGCAAATCCCAGGATTCCATAGGATGCTGAAAGTGGAATAATAGCATTATAACACTGTAGCGCAGAAAGGCCCATGACTTCCCTCCCTATCACTCATCAATGAATAGGAGCAAGCTCAGACACCCAGAAGCAATATATTTAACTGTTTCAGCAAAAACCAGTTAGCTGTGGAATAAGAGAACATTTAAAAGGCAGTTAAATATTAAAACCAAACACTGAATAAAAATAGTTAACATAAGGAGGAGGGACAGGATACGTATGACCTGTTAAAAGATCTTTCTGCACACCCAGTTAATGGGCAAAAGGCTGTCTGATTTAAAAGGTCTTCACCCTACCAGCCAAAGGACACCAGAAAGGAGGACCGCTTAGCCTCCTGGAAAAGGGAGTTCCACATGTTGGGGGAAGCCACTGAGAAGGCCATGTCTGCTGTCCTCATCAAACATACCAGCAAGTGTGGTGGGACTAGAGAAAAAAACCAGAATATCTCAAAAGTTATGGATCTCTCCACAGGTGTAAACACCTTTTGACATTACATCTTTTATTTTCTGGTTTGCGGTGGAGCACACTTGATTCTGTAGACACAAACACTCTTTTGGACACAGGACATTTTTACATTCAGCAATATTCTCATGGGAAACTATGGGAACCAGCATGGGGCAGTGGTTGCCCTGCTCAGCTCTGGAAACCTACTGGGTGACCCTAGGCAAGTCACCTTCTCTCAGCCAAAAAAGAAGGCAATGGCAAACCTCCTCTGATTAAATCTTGCCATGATATGCCCAGGATAGAGTTGTTTTAGGGTCACCCTAATTCAGAAATGACTCAAAAGCACACAACAACAAATATTCCCATAGGCATCAAAAAGTACACCACAACTCAGCATAACAAAACGTTATTTTGTATATTTCTGATCCTGGTGCATGAGGTTTAATCAGAATATCTTAAAGTTAAAGTGACTGTGAGAAATACTTTAAAAGCCAGTGATTAGACAAAAATGGTACTGTGAATTTATTTTAGTTCTGGTTAAAAATATTTAGCATTCCTGTCGCAAATGAAATGTTGATTGATAATAAAAGACATGATCTAGAGATTGGTGCATCTTTAGTATAAGAAAAGTCCGTGCTGTATTTGTAGCTTTTTAATGTGGGGGGGGCTGGGGAGAGAAGGAGCATAATAACATAATGATGTTTGAAACATTTTTTAGTGTTTTTAATTGTTTTTAATCATATTTTTAAAATAATATTGGTGTTTGATTCTTTTTTAACTTTTGTAAATTAACGTTAGAGCATAATTTTTATAAAAAGATTATTATAATCCTCTTTGAAACCCATCTTGGGAGAAAGGTGGGCTCTGCATTTAAAAAAAAAAGAATAGAGCTTTCTGAAAGAATGCATATTGTGAGGAAAAGTTCATAAAAACAATCCCCCCTCTGTTAACACTAGGGGGCATTTGTGGCACACCTGGATTGCAGAGTCTGACTAACAAAGGCCATTTCCACACTGGACTGTTATAGCACTATTATTTCACTTTCAACATCCTATGATAATAGTGCTATAACAGTCCAGTGCGGAAATGGCCAAAGTCAAGTCTACACTCTCACCTGTTTCCATGCAATACATGTTGCCTATTTCTCAGTGTGAAACATATCTCTGGAAGCCCATCGAGTATAAGTATCTGGAGGAGGAAATTTCAGGGTGCAGTCTACATGAAAATAAAGAGTTGAGTACTCCTGTCTACCACCTTTCTGTGGTGAATTGCTTTTTGAAAAAGAATTTTATTTTATAAAACTTGAAAAATAATAAATAAAGAAACGTAATGCCAAACTAAAACAATAAGAAAAAATTGAAGACAGGCAATGATTCCATATATACCGTAACTTGTCCTCTGTATCTTCAGCCTAAATAGATTGTACCCCTGCTGCTTTGCTGCTATTAAATGGAAAACTAGATTCTCACATCACCCCTGTTTCCAGAACAATGTTGTACTGCCTGCATTTCCTTTCAAAGAAGTTAGTTTTTTCAAAGGTAAAGTGAAAGCCACATACTCAGAGGGGATGTCTGGAATGTCCCAGCCCATCTCTGCATGGAACTGCTTGTTGTGTACTTTATTGTTAGTTAGAACTTGCTATTTTAGACTGTAAGCTGCCTTGAACATCTTTTTGAACTGAAAGATAGGATAAAAGTACTTTTAATAGACAGAAGATAATACAGGTATGAGCTGGGGAACAAAATGCCCACAGTGTCAGTAATTCTCTCCCAGTCTGGATCCTTTCTCCTTTTTCTAGTTCCTAGATCCTTTGTCCATATTTTTCTTATTAATGTTTCATATTTCAATGAAAGAAAAAAATGATCATCTCCCTGGGAACAGCCAGAGTAAGGCAGCCAACACTAATTGCTGATATTGGGGCTAGTGAAAGGTCAGTAAATTGTTACTTTTTAAACCGATGATGATGATGAAGAAGAAGAAAACAATGATATTTAACATATCTATGTATAACCTGCCCTGTGTCTAAGGGTCTCACGGTGGTACACAATAAAATTTAACATCAACTATTTAAAATAATTTAAAACAGTAAAATAATTTAAACAGACTAAAAGTAAATTAAATATTTTGACAAATCAAAACAGGACAGATTAACACTAGTTAAAACAGATTAAGATAATTTAAAACCATGCAGATGTATAGCATTAAATAAATTCAATTAGGCCCCAAAGGCTTCAGTAAAAAGCAGCATTGGCACCAACTACACATCCAAAGAAGCCCAACTGCCACCGTTGTGGCCTCAGAGATACGGAACAACAGCCAGCATTTGCCAGCAGTAGCCACCTCATATCCTGTCATGATGCAGAAACACTGGGAAAAGTTTCACTTGCCAAATCTCCACTTTTCAGTGTGACAGGTTTGGTAAATTTTCTGTGTAGACATGCCAGATCATTTTTATGTTGATGTATGGGAGCCAGTGTTGTACAGCGGTTTGAGCATTAGACTATGACTCTGAAGGCTAAGGCCATTTCCGCACTGCACTGTTATAGTTATATTATTCCACTTTCAACATCCTATGGAATCCTGGGATTCACAGCTTAGGGAGGTGCCTTTAGACTTCTCAGCCGGACAGTTCTTTGGCCTCCGTAAACTGCAAACCCCAGGATTCCACAGGATGTTGAAAGTGGAATAATAGCACTATAACAGTCTAGTGGGGAAATGTCCAGGGTTTGATTCTCTACGTGGCCACAGAAGCCCAGTGGTTCAGCAGCAGCAGCCTTTATTGCAGTTCACAAACCATAAGACACATCACTATCATTACAATCCATTTCCATTTAAAATACATTTACATCATCAAAATACATTTATGTAAAAATACACTAAAAAACAAATTGCAATACTTAATAACTTATGGAAATTCCATCAATACACATTTTTTACAGATCTAAAATGTATATATCATCTAAGAGGGCCTTAAGTTAAATTGAGACCATTAAAATTGTGTAAACTGTGTTTATCATACTCATCATACTCATTCATCTGTAATGAAGTACCAGTAACCATCACTTCATACCAAAAGGAGACTGGGCTACTGTAACACTTGTAGAATTGTTTTACGGGAGTTAGCAGTTGATACAAAGAATTTTGCTACTTCTTTGGTTACCCTTTTATCAAAGTCATCGAATAAATATTTTAAAAACCAGTTCCAGAATCTTCCTGAGTACTTTCTTAAAATGGGACTTATCAAAGGGTTTGAATTCCCACTCAGCTATGGAAACCCACTGGGTGACCTTGGGCTAGTCAAACTCTCTCAGCTTCAAAGGAAGGCAAAGGCAAAACATCTCTGAACAAACCTTGCCAAGAAAACCCCGTGACAGGGTTTCCATAAATCAGAAATGACACAACTACCATCCTTGACTGAGATACTTACAGGATTTTCTGCTTCAGGTGCCCAAAGAATGTGATCAGCCAAGGTTAATGTGCACCTTGACAATGGCAAGTGGAGTGGATTTACTGTTCCACTTCAGGCAACAGCACACCTTGCCTGGAAGGTAGTGTGGATGAATATTTGTTGAGTTCCCCAAGACTGCTTAGGGGCCTATAGAACCAAGATTTTTGGGGGGAGGGGTCTGATAAGCTGTGAAAGTGTCAAAAAAAACCAGCCTGTGCAGCTGCTGGAGCAGTTCATGAGACAGGCACTCAGGGTAACCTTCTGGAGGGGACACACACACACACACACACACACACACACACACACCTATCCTGCAACTTGCCCTTACAAATGAGAAACAAGGGACATCAGCGAGGATAATATTTTTAAGAAGGTTCTAAAACCCCGACCTAAGCAAAACAACAAAACAACACCCTCATTCCCACACCAAAGCGATGTATTTTAAGAATGTGTTGGTGTTTTAGTCTTTACTTACACATTGAAAACCCAACACAAAAATTCTTAGCATCACTGCCCTCCCTAAATGACAACCCTCCTCTAAACTAGATAGCACAGAGAGCCAGAGGGTGATTGTTCAATGGCAAGTGTCCCTTCTGGGCATCCTGATCACCCCACTGAGATCACTGTCTGAAAGAAAAGGATGAGTTCTGCTAGGCTGGTCAGGAAAGCAGGGGCTGAGGGCAAGAAGCCACTGTTGGTTTTTCTACGGAGCTTACTGCTATTACAGTGTTTCAGTCTTTCTTCTGCCCTTTAGAACTGGGGGGCAATGTATGGGCCTCCAGATGTTGCTAGACTACAACTGACATCCCTCACCATTTGCTGTCTAGACCTGAGAGGAATTACTGTCCAAAAACATACAGAGGAACACATGTTGCTTGGACATACTGCTGTAGAACGCCTGTGGAATTCTAGAACCTGCAGCCAACTATCTGTGAGATCGTTTCAACCAAATAATGCCAACGACTGCTACAGACTTTGAGGTGGGACAGCCTTGGGTTACAGATGCTGCAAATGGAGGTGGTAGGTCAAGGGGTTAACATTTTGAATGCTTCAGCTTTACACTACAAGTGAAGAACCCAATTTTGGAATGTTTCCTGATATTCACAAACAGCCCTGTAAAAGTTTGAAAACAACAGCACATCAAGTTGGAGGGCACGCTGAAGTTTTATCCCACTTTAGGATAGTGTATAGTATAGTGTATGGCAGGGCTTTCCATATGGTATGTCACGACACACGTGTTGCTTGAAGTGTGTAGGTGTGTCACCTCCCTGGGCTGAGAACGATCCCCCCAAGCCTTGGAAATGTATGTTATTATTTATAAATCATATATTTTTAAATATATAAATGAAAGGTTTTCATGAGATATGCTGTATCTCCATACATTTTGTTATTACAATTTATGTATGTGTCTGTACCTCTTATAAGGGGTTAGTTTAACCTCTGATTTGCTAGTAAAACTGAATTATTGTTGCAAAATGATGCATGTCTAATAAGTGTGTCCTCAGCATGAAAAGTTTAGAAAGCTCTGGTGTATGGTATGGTATGTTATGGTAGCTTTTCACATCATGGAGTAGGGCTGCTAGTTCTCAAATACACATAGAATCCAGTCCTTTGGAGCAACAACTTTGATCTCTTCACTATTTGTCTATAATGTAAGTTACCTACACAACACATGCAACAATGAATTTGCATGTAGCAGCCTAGCTTGGTCCTTAATTGCTGCACCATGTGCGGTACCTTTAAAATTGGTCTCATCTACAAACAGTCAGAGGGAAAAGGAAAAGGAGCAGCGGATGGTGCCAGCAGAATGAAGAATGAGAGAAAGGGAGAGAGAGAGGGGTGAAATAGAAATAGAGCCTCCAGTGGAGAAAAGGCTAAGAGAAGGAAAGCAGAAGAGGCAAAAAGAAGCAAACATAAAACCTGGCAAACATGTGAGTGGAAAAAACCCAAAGGGGCATTTGGTACACTAAAGATAACCCCCAGAGAGAACCTGAATGTCCTGCAAAAATGCCCTAGAGAGGAACTTGAATGTGTCATGGAAAAGTCCCAGGAATGTAAGTTACTACAACACACATCACAGTTTGGAGGTCTCCTGGGTGTCTGGATATATAATTTGAGGTGGCTAAGGCATATTGTGGGGTGTAGGGACCTAGTTCTTTATTTGTAGTTGTCATCTGGGATCATTATGAATCACAGAATCATAGAGTTGGAAGAAACCCCAGGGGCCATAAAGTCCAACCCCCTGCCATGTAGGAACACACATTAAAGCACTCCCAACAGATGGCCATCCAGCTTCTGCTTAAAAACCTCCAAAGAAGGAGACTCCACCACACTCCGAGGCAGCAGATTCCACGGCTGGACAGCCCTGACTCTCAGGAAGTTCTTCTTGATGTTCAGGTGGAATCTCCTTTCCTGCAGCTTGAATCCATTGCTCCTTGTCCTAGTCTCTGGAGCAGCAGAAGACACTATATAGCACTTGAAGCAGGTCTGATAGTTGAAAAATCTATATAGACTTTGGCAGAGTTGGGAAATGTTACATTTTAGACTACAGCTCCTAGAATCCCCTCATCAACATGGCCATGGTGCTGGAGAATTCTAGGCCCTAATAGTATAAAAATTGATTCTTCCGATTTCTGTAACTCAGCTCATGGTGAAAATGTTTCAAAATGTTGTTAAGAAGCGGCTGGCTACCTGTCAGCCCCTTTAGTGACCAAAGGTAATGGGAATCAATGCACATTGCACAAAAATAGCTATATTATTTGGAAAGAAGTGTGTTTGTTTGTGTGTGTGTTTAAATTTGTGAAGAGGGAGTTTCCTGACAAGGATATGCCTTATAGGGTGGTTTCGTGCTAAACCTGAAGTGCAGAGACATATAATCCAAGCCTTGTTCAGCTGAATAGCAGTGTTCCCAAATTTCACATAAATAAGGAAATGGGAACTAGGAACAGACTTCAGCATCACCTGGTAATCTGCTACGGTACAAATAAACTACATATTTGCATTTGGCTGAATGAACAGCGGTGTTTGCCTACTGTTCCACTTAAGGGACTCACCTGAACGGCCGACCAAGTAAGTGTCAGCAGAGCAAATCAAGCCTGACCTCTCCAAAGAAGCCAAGATGACTAAAGTGAGACTGCCATACTTTGGACATATCACGGAAAGCCATGACTCGCTCGAAAAGAGAGTAATCTACTATCTCAAAGGCCTCTACGGCCCCTCCCTCAACTGCACAGCCC
Organism: Iguana delicatissima; assembly: GCA_948472985.1. NCBI lineage: Eukaryota > Metazoa > Chordata > Lepidosauria > Squamata > Iguanidae > Iguana > Iguana delicatissima. The sequence goes on along the minus strand of CAOKZL010003276.1, from coordinate 90,771 downwards.
AGGATTCCACAGGACGTTGGAAGTGGAATAATAGCACTGTAACAGCCTAGTGCGGAAACGCCCTACAGTCCGACTGAACTCTTAGGGTTCCCCTCGGCTTTCAGCCGGGAGGGGCCTCCAAACCTGCCCGGCTGGCGACCGCGCCGCCTCCCTCCCGCGGGCCGTTGCGCCTCCCCCTCCGCAGCCCCACCGCCTTCGCCCCCTTCCGAGCCTCGGCCACGGCGCCGGCAGAGGGGCGGGTGCTGGGAGGGCCGGCCGGGCATGCGCGCTCGGCCCGCTCGGCTGCCTGGAACCGAGGCTCCGGCGCCGGCCGCTCCTCTTCCTCCTCTCCAGCGCGATCGGGGCGGGAGCGCTATGCGGCGCCTTCTGCTCGGCAGCCTGCGCCAGCTCCGCCGCGGGGGCCCCCTTTCCGTAAGTAGGCGCGGGGTCCGCCGCGCGTCCGCCCAGCCCTTTCCCCGCTGGCCGTGCGCGCTGGAGGCTGGCCGTGATCGCGCCCCGTTGGCCCGCCAAGGGCTTGCCCGGCTGGCCGGATTCCGCGGTCCCTCTCAGGCGCAGCTCCCTCGGGGAGGAGTGCTGCCTGATGAAGGGACCCCGCGTCTTTCAGGGCTGTCAAGCCCCCGCCCCTAAACTCTGGCACTCTGACCCCCCGCACTCTCTTGAGGAGTGCAGAAAAAAGGGGGTGCTCAAATTTGTTGGGGGGCAGCGACGGTCAGGACGCTTGCCAGCCTCCCACTTCGCTTTTGCAGCCGCCCAAACTGCTGTGTTAAGCGTGCAAGGTGTAAAGAGGCCGGGGATACATGGGCAGTTATGGGCCAAGACGTTTTGCTGCTTGAGGCAGTGGGCAAGAGGATGCTCTTTCCAAGGAGGAGTTGGATTTTGGGGACTACAGCTCCCAGAATCCCCAGGGCCACACTGGCTGGTGGACTTTGGGACTTCTTGCTCTCTGTCTTCAAGTTGATTCTGACTTATGGCGGCCCTAAAGTGAACCTGTCATGGATTTTTTTTTTGGCAAGAGTTGGTCAGAGGTAGTTTGCTTTCCTCTGAGGCTGAGAGAATATGACTTGCCCAAGATCACCCAGTGGGTTTCCACGGCTGAGTGGTGATTCCAATCCTGCATTCCAGTCTTAAGGCTCAAACCACTACACCATGCTGCCTCCTTGTACAGAGGCAGTAAATACACAGAGATCACCAAAGACAAACATCCACCTAATTGGGCAACCTCTTTGTGGAAAGGTGCATAAACGTCCAGATACTTCTGTGACAGAGGTTATAAAAACACTGATGCCACAAGGAGGTCTTGGGACTAATGGAGGGGTAGGCAAGGGGGTTGTCTACTTTGCTTTTCTTTGAGAAGTTGGGTTGTAGAGTGGCCAAAGGGGGTCCCAATTTCCTGCTTCCCCCAGTGAACTTATCACGGAGATTTCTTGGAAGAATGTGCTCAGAGCGGAGGTTGCATTTTGTCTTCCTCTGAGGCTGAGTGACTTGCCCAAGGTCACCCAGTAGGTTTCCATGGCCGAGCAGGAACTTGAACCCTGGTCTCCCGGAAGTCCTAACCAACATCCAAGTTACTGCTCCATGCTGGCTCTCATCCTCAGAGCAGTAGTCCAGAAAAAGGTAACATTTCTGAACTCTAAACTCTCTCCCCGCCCTCATTCTGTATACAGAAGGAAATGAGCCAAAAGCTGGATTTTATTTCAGAGCTAGTGTGCTTGGAGGGCAGCACAGTAAGTCAGGGAGTGCTGCAAATTTTTGCACCGCTTTGTCTGATAACAGAGGGGAGTGCTCAGGGGTTTCATGAGGACTGCAGAGGTGGCTGCAGCTCTTTTGCTCCCAACACTTGCTGCTTGAGACAGTGGCCTTACTTTCCTTCTTGGTAGGGCCAGTCCTAGCTCCCAGTAAACAACTCATCCCATCCCTGCCTATGTCTTTTTCTCTTGCTGGCTAGTAATTTGAAATGCTCCGCTATAGCCTTCAAGTACCAGTAATATAAATATTTGAACTGCGCCTCTATTCCATGTGGACAGACAAGCTGTAGTGGCCATACGCAACATACAGGTGGTTGTGTACTTACCTGTTGAAGAGAATAGTGCAGCTGAGCTTAGAGGCTGGAAAAAATTTAGAAATGGGCCTGAGTTTTAAAAGTTTCAGAAAAGCTATCAGGAAGTCATGCCTGCTCATGTTAATCTCTACTTTGGAGGAGGTCCATTCAAAGGCATAGGAGTACTGTGGAATAAGATATACCAAATCATTATTTGGATTGGCATTGCTCTTCATTTTAAACATGAACACTGTGGGGTTGCCACTGTTCTTATGGCTCCTCTTCCCGGAAATTTTAACAGTGGCCTGATACATAGGAATTTAGCATGTGATTTACCCCTCCTCCCATACCTTTTACCTCTGTGCTTAGAAGAATTTAACTTGGTATGTGCAAGTGTGGAGGGGAGGGGGCTGTAACAACACAGGGCCATTAAAAGTAGACAAGACACTTGGAGGTAATGAGGTGGCATCTCCCTGTTCCCCCACATACACTTTGTCAGTCAGTGCCACCCTCTGCTCTGCAGGAGAGAGGTCTAGGAGCTCTAGAATTGTGAAGAGCCCCTGAAGGATTTTCAGGCCATAAATTGCACAGTTTATACACTGAGCAAATTTTTTTAATGTTGATGAAGTGAGTTAGAGACTATACCTTGGCAAATGGGGCTTTTTCCTTCTCTTTTCTCTTCCAGCTTCGTCCTCAGACTCTATCAGGGACTTTTTGGGGGAGGCCTCAAACAGTGGTCCTGAGCCATGCATACAGCACAGAGGGAGGAAACACCACCACGAAGTCTGTTGGACGGTATCCAATACCCAATAAGAAGGATTTACCATATGACATAGTAGAGCTCATGGAGGAAGTAGAAGTAAAGGTAAGAGTGTTTGCTTGGGTTGAAAAAAAGACCCTATTGTTTTTCAGACTTTTGGCTAAGATCATGTAGTGTCTCTTGAAACTAGTTTGCATTCCCTTTGTATTAAGCCAGAGGAAAACACTAGGAACAAAATGGATTATTTTCAGTTTGTATGTTATGTGATGTACCATAAGGAGACCAGGTGTGAGTAACTGCTGGATTTTCTATTTTCAAATATGCGGAAGCAGCCCTTGTTTGTATACTTCCATCTTCCCAGTAATACTTGAGAGAGTCTAGCGTACATCCTGAAACCATTTTTCCTCTGACCTTCCTTCCCTCATTCTATTTCTAAGCAAACTCTGATCAGCATTCTGCATTCAGAGTATGTTTTTCTTTCTCTTTGCTGTGTTGTGTTTTCTCTCATCAATACAGTATGAAGTGGTACAACATGTTACCTCTATGGCAGTTGTGTATGTACCTGTTCACTTAGTGTAACCTCATGAATTTCATATGGTTTTCTTATTACAAGGCATGAAATCTTGAGATAGAATATCCCAGCTTACCAGAACTATTGACCCATCTGCAGGAGCCCTTAATGGTGAATTTAAGGTGCCTGACTTTTTTTTTATTAATTCTCAGAGTGGCTTTTTACCCAATGTGTTTAAAGTGATGTCTCATCGACCAGCCGAATTTAGAGCATTCTTTGCTTATTACAATGCCATCATGAACAAGGAGTCAGGTAAGAAAAGCAGCCAAATTTGGAGTGTTACCTGAAGAAAATGTCTTTTCTAATATTATTGTAATAAACTGCTGGTGATTGATGGAATTCTATTACCATTACTTAATTCTACTGTGATGTACTTAAGTGTATGAGCACTTTAAGTACAGCTACTAACCCTCCTTGATTCTATCAGCAGGAACAATTAGGAGAAAATGGTAACTTCCATTGGCTTTACAACCCTGCCACATGTTGCATTAGTCATCTTGGTACAAGATAAACCCATCTTCTAGAATCCAGTTTGTGTTGTATTGTCAAATTGCATGCCAGTGACACACTGGTCTGGAGAACATTGACTTTCTAAGACCATAGAGAAAATAAAAGGTTCATTGAAGCTTCCTATACTTGCCAAAGCAGCAAGGCACTTATCAGTGTAAAAATTAGAACTGAAAATGCTTGTCTCTTTGGCATGGATGCATTAGAGACTTCAAAGGTATTTCCCTCCCTCACATTTCCACTTGAGCACATGGATCTCCCACATACATGCAAATAATGTCATTGGATAATGAATCCGGTTAACAAATGTAACATCTGGATTTTAATTCTGAAAGCCTTTGTAGTGGCATGAAGTTACATGAAAGCTGTGCTGAGGAACTATACTTGCAGCTTCATAAAGATGTTAAAGGGCATGCGAGAATGTAAGCCCACAATCTTTGTAGACAGTGAGACTACTCTAGGAATGTGACTTGCCCTTTGCATGTCTGTTGTCCCACAGGCAACCTAAGCAAGGCTGACAAAGAGCTCATTATTGTGGCTACGAGCATTGTCAACAAGTGCCCCTACTGTGTAGTTGCACATAGTGCTTTGCATCGGATATATTCCAAGAAACCGACTCTGGCAGATCAGGTCAGTGCCAGCATTTATCTTCTTTGGCTCTCCTCCTCTTTTCTTTCTTTCCTTCTTTTTTTGGGGAAGGAATGTATTGTTGATTTCTGTACTGTTTTATGCAGCAAATAACAAGTGGTGCAACGAATTATGACCACTACATTGCTGAATTTGGGTGTTGCAGCAGCAATAAAAAGTGGTGTGGCCATACCACAAACCAAGCTCTAATCAACTTTAAAAACAAGCCACACACTCCACACGCGTAACAAATAATAGTGGAATTACCTGTTAACTACATAATTCACGGCTTGCATCTTATGTTTGTAACCTATTTGCATATCACTGAGAGAACACTTCAATAACTAAATGTACAAAACTATAGACTTCAATTAATTTGTACTGCATCAGTGGATGATATATTTAGACAATTTTTGCAAGAGCTGTTATGGACATGTCCTTCAGGTTTTGAACCATATAGAAGAGAACACCTGGGTGGGTCTGGCTTGTGAAAACATCATCCTGTAAGGCTGAGGTATTGCACTTGCCCAAATTCCGTTTTCTATATAAGTAAAATATATCAGTTACGTTGGAGCTCTTTACTTCTCTGCATGCGGTCAATCTGTTTAGAAACTACAAGCAATGCAATGTGATTCATGCTCAAGAACACTCCCTGCTCCTCCTTGAAAGACTCATCTTTCTTTGTGTTTGGTCTCATAGGATCCATATTTGGCCATAATAGAATCCAAGTGTTGTGTTTCCTAGGCTGAAAATGTGTAATATGCTGTAGCTTTGCTTTTATGCAGGTCATGGTAAACTGGAAGAAGGCTGACCTCAGTGCTCGAGAGCTGGCCATGCTTGAATTTGCACTTGCTGTCTGTCGGGCAGAAGATATCACTGAAGAGCATTTTCAGAAGTTAGAGGCTCAGGGATTTGACCGAGAAGATGCCTGGGATATAGGCACCATTTCAGCCTTCTTTGCCATGTCAAATCGTGTAGCTCACTTCACAGACATGAATCCAAACCCAGAATTCTTCATCATGGGAAGAGTACCAAGAGAAAAAGAGAACACCAAATCCTCCTAACAATGCTTGCTGGCATCCATATCTTTGCAATGATATTGGACTCCCAGCATGGAGGCCAAATGGCTCATTATGATATAGAAGCCACAAGGACAAAAATGACAAAATATAGGTGCAAGTGAGAAGGGAAGTCTGCTTACCTTTTAATTGTTCTCCTGAAGTGGCTTTCCAGTAGGGTCTCAACTGAAATGAGGTACTTTTAAGACAAGATCAGATGATGGCTGCTAAGCTTGTTTTGATTGTAATCAATAATGTACTGTGATTTACCAATAACTACAGGGTTTCCATGTTCATAATACTTTTGTTTCTGGTACATCTAGTTGGCCTATTACTTATCTGTAACAGCAAATCTTTTATTGACCAAAATTTGGAATGATTTTTACTCAAACACTGGAAAAGATGTTTAAGGCCCTCTTTCTCATTTCCTCCACAAGCAAGTGCCTACTTGATTGTAGCTGAGACAAAGACTCTTTTATGTTCTCATGCTTTTTTAAAAGAAATTTTAATCATGCTGTTTTGTTGTTTGTGGGTTTTAGCTTATTTTATTCTATCCTTTTATTTCTTTTAAAACTGCCCTGGCACTATAATTGAAGGGTGATATAAAAATAAATAAGTATATAATCTCTGTTCTCTTTGGTCTTTTTGTCAATCTGCTCAGAAGCATTTCCAACTACATGATCCCATACTATAAGGACAGTGGAACCAAACAGCTATGCAAGCTTTCCTAAGGCTGAAATTCCAGAACTCTGTTGTTGTTGTTGCTGCTGTTGTGTGCATTCAAATCGTTTCTGACTTAGGGTGACCCTAAGGCAACCCTATCACAGGGTTTTCTGGGGCTGAGGAGTCATCCAGTGGATTTCCACAGCCACGTGGGAATCCAACCCTTGTCTCTAGATCATAGTCCAATGCTCAAACCATTATACTATACTGGCTCTCAGAGCTTTAACTAATATGAAAATCTAGATATTTTCATAACACTTGTAAGGAAAGGTGAGCATACAACCTTTTCTTTTTAAAATGACACAGTGTACTCTTGTTCAGTATGCTGACTGCAACATGTGGGAAAACTAATTTTAGTTGCCAATAAAATCCACACAAAAACATCACCATGTTGACATGTTGTTAGCCAGTTCTCCCTAGAGTAGCCTTATTAATTCACAGATAACAAATAATTCTGGCCTTTGTTTCATTGAACAAGTTTATATTTAGCTGCAATCTGAAAGTAATTTAGTCTTTCACTTCAGAAAGTTCCATGAAATGCTTCTTCAGTTGCATTCTAGACTAGACTACTAGGTACATGAAACAGGAATCTAATACAAAGCAGAACTAGTGTGTTTAGTAAGTTTACTAAAGACTTTGAGAATAGTTTATTCCCCCAGAAATTATTACATACACCAACTCCTCAGCAGCCAAGTACAGGAAGCCCCCACCTTTTGACACCCTGTTATTTAATGACTCACTCTTGATGCTTCCAATTTAAGGACAAATTCCATTTTTTTGAAGGGGGTTCCTCTCTCAGTTCGTCCTGCTTGCTTGGGACCGCTTGCACATGCACACTGCTTGAAAAGTGAGTTGAGGGGGTCAAAAAAGGCACCAATCCAGCCGAGACACTTTGCAAGCAGTAAGCCTTGGTAAGTTCTTCATGCTCCGTACAGTACAGTATATGGGTTCTGCTTTTCAACCAATTCTGTTTTCTAACAGTGCTCTGGTTCCTAATCTGCAGATAAGTGGGGAATGTCTTTTGTTGTGAGAACAAGAAACACAAAGTTAACAAGGTTTGGGTAAGTAATGAAGAGGTTATCCATACACTGTCAGCCCTCTTAAGTCCCCTCCAATGGATTGAGGTTTAAGAAAAGTGAGCTTGCAGTTCAGCTTTTTGGGAACAGAGCACCTTGAGGACCTTTGAGGACTGCTCCCTGCTGGTTCTTTCGACACAGTTTCAGGTTTGCTAACCTCCTTTTGCAGTCTGCCTGCGGAATATGAGAAATGAGGGGAGGATGGGAAGTACACATAGTGCCTTATTACTGATTCTCCCATTTTTTAAATATTTCCACTTGGTGTTGCAGCCAGAATCTGTCAAGGATCCTGCAGCTTAAGGGGCTTCAAAATGACACCCCCAGAGGTCAACAGATGACAGGTAGGGATACATAGGCCCTGTTTTACCATCTGGGGCAGTGCTAGGATCCACCAGAACCGACACTTCTCATTGCAACATATTTCTTTTTATCTTTAAAAAAAAGCAGCACAGGAAGTGCTTATCTGGGTGCAAACACAGTGTCATAGAATCTTAACAGCCAGAAGGGGCCATGTGGGCCATCTGATCAAAACCCCTGCCAAGCAGGAATACATGATTCCAGCACTCCAAAAGGATGCCATTTAATCTCTGTTTAAAGACTTCCAAATAGCAATAGCATGTGTATTTCTATACCATTATCAGCTAAGTGCTCTCTAAGCGGTTTACAATGTGTTAGCTATTTGCCCCCAACAAGATGGGTACTCATTTTACTGACCTGCGGAAGGATGGAAGGCTGAGTCAACCTGGAGCCTGGCAGGATCAAACTCACAACCTTGTGGCTGCAGTACTGGCATTTAACCACTGTGCCACCAGGGCTCCCAAAGACTGATAGTCCCCCACCCTGTGAGGCAGTCTACTTCACTGCTCCACATGTTCACTGTATTGAGTCTCCTTTAAAAATATATTAATCTTGTCTACAGAACAGTGATATTTATTCCCAAGTAAATGTGGTTAATCTCAGAGCAACAGAAAGCAAATTCCATTTTATAAACATGCAGTCAGTCATCTGCCTTCAACCAACCATGGCTTGAAAATATTTTTTAAAAGATTAAAAAAAAACTTTTGAGTTGTTCTCTATTTTATATCAGGGATGCCATTTTACTACACCATTCTGTATAATAGGAATTGAGCATCCATGGGTTTTGGTATTCACAGGAGATCCTGGAACCAAACTCCAGCAGATACTGAGGGCCCGCTGTAGTCTGTTAAATTTCATTTTAAGAAACTGTGTATTTTGTTTAAGAATAAAATCAGGAGGCACATAGGTTCCCGCCGCCCCCGGTCTTAATATAGAAGAAGTCCAGTTGTAAAAGACACAGTGGGAGTTGAGAGAAGAAAACGGGCTATCCTATGAGTCACAGGGGAAATAATACCACCCGGCTTATAAACTCATAAGGAACCTTCACAGAGTCAGACACTTACAAGACCAGGGTCTGAAATTATTACCTCCATACATCAGTATGTTCATTTACATTTCTAACAGAGGTCATTTCCGCACTACATCGTTATAGTGTTATTATTCCATTTTCAACATCCTATGGAATCCTGGGCTATTTCCGCACTAGCCTGTTATAGTGCTGTTATTCCACTTTCAACATCCTATGGAATCCTGGGGTTTGCAGTTTAGGGACGGGCCTCAAGGCCCCTCCCTAAACTGCAAACCGCAGGATTCCATAGGATGTTGAAAGCGGAGTCATAGCGCTATAACAGGCTAGTGCGGAAATGGCCAGATTCTCCCTTGTGAAAGCAACCAGCTCCTTTTAAAAATATGGACCTGTGAAAACAATACTTTCGACGGTGTGCCAATGATTGCTGAATTTTTAGCATATACCCCCAAATCAGCTGATGTCAGGTAAGGACACTATGTTCCTAGAGTTGTCAACTGGCCAAGCTGTGATAATGGGGATTTCCATTATCTAGGCTTATCAAAGGGAGATACTTCCCTCTTCAGGTAAACCAAGGGTTAATGAGGTGTTAGGATTACATCAAGGGTCACAGGGTGAGAGTTGACCAGCCAAAAGGAAAGGGTCAGCATCACAGGTCACAAGGTGAGAATTGACCAACCAAAAGGAAAAGAGGTGGGCATCTTGGAGGGGCTTCCAGATCCTTCCAAGGAGGAAAATATAAAACTTCTGAGAGGCCATGTGGCCAGAGAGAGACAGCGAGAAAGATAGGAGAGCTGGGCCAGTGGAGCTGGGAGGCATGCCTTGTCTCCTGGACCCCCCCCCCCTTCTCCTTTAGACCATCTAAGCCTGTAACCTAATTGTGAGTAACTAGAAATCAGTAGTTAGTCGCATTAGGGATGTTGTTATTTTGGGAATTGGCTGATCTTAAGAATGTATCTGTGCTGTTATATCTGTTTTGTAAATTCCTGTAGCTAAGTGTACCTGGGAGAGGGGAGTCTCCCAAGTGTATATTGTTTATTTGCACGCCTTGATTAAAACACTTCTATAAACCTCCGTTTCTCTCCATTTCCACGCCAGGGTTGGCACACGCTACATAGGACCTCTCACTCAGGGGAAGGGGGAGGTGGAAGATCCTTACGCTTAGAGATTGGGCAGGGTCCCTCCTGTCCTGTCCAAATAATTCATAATTCGGGGGGGGGTGGCAGCACACCTGATAGAGTTGGGGAGATTGCCAGTCGTTCCAAGCGTGGGAATCAGCTTTGGGAGGCTGGCAAGAACCCTAGTAAAACGCTGGGAGGGAATTTCCAGTCTTGCAAGGCTGGAAGTCAACTTAAGAGACTGGAAATAAACCTTCAGTGTCACACAAGCATACTAAATTCTGCCCCCGATCTGTGAAATCCCCCCTGGTTTTTGTATGATCCCAACTTCCAGCTATAAAATATGCTGAGGTTCTTGTAGGCGCTCCGGGTCCCCGTGACATAAAACACTGAGATAAAAGTTGAAAATGGATGCATACAGAAAGCAACAGGGTGATGTCTCTCTCAAATCAGTTTCCTCTGCATTTTTTAAATTTTTACTAAAAAAAATTTAAAAAAAAATAATTTAAATTATTTTTAAATTATTAAAATAATTTATTTTTTTGTTCACCCACGCCACTTTCCCGCCTCCAGGCGGCGGATGCACAGGGGAGGCGAGGGTCCCCGGCGGGGTGTAGTTGCGTCGGCCCTTTCGAAGCGGGCTCGCTTTTCCAGCCGGCGCCGCTTGGTGGGTGCCCGCCGCACCGGAAGTGGGGAAGGTGGCGGTTGCAGGCGCCGCCAGCGGAGGCTGCGCGGGGGGAATGGTGCTTGCGCCGCTGCCCGCAGAGGCGGTGCCGGGCTCGGGATGAGCTGGAAGGCGCGCTGGGGCGCCACCCCAAAGCGGCCGCCTCTGATCGAGGGGGACCCGTCGCCGCCGTCGTCGCCGCCCCCGGCACGGTCGCCCAAGCTCCCGCCGGCCCTCTCTTCCTGCGCCCTCCCCGTCTCGGTGCCCGGCGGGGGCCTGTTCTCCTGGGTGCGCGGGCGGCAGCTGGGCCATGGGGGCCGGTGCGTGGAGCCGGCCCGGGACACGTTCCGGGCCATGACGGGCCTCTACGGAGCCATCCAGCCCGCCGACTCCGTCTCGCCCATCACCCGCACCCACGGCGCCGTCTTCAACCTGGAGTACTCCCCGGGCGGGTAAGAGGGAGGGAGGGAGGCCTCTCGGTGGGCTGGGGCTGTGGGAGAAGCGGATGGCTTCCTCCCGGCGGCCTCGGCGCTCTTTGCTCCCCGGTCGCGTCTCGCGCTTGGGAGCCACAGGGGTCGCCGGGTCTTGGTTTAGTGGTTAAATGGCGATATATTTTGCCTCTGTATTCCTCCGTGCGTGTAGCTGTTGCTCGGATTTAAGAGGAGTCTGCCTGTTTATTTCTCTGTCTTTAGTGTTTTCTAGAGATATGTTATTATTGCAGTCAGCCCTCCACATTCGTCGGTTTGACTCTCAGGGATTTATTTGTGAGTTTCTCCAACCCCTCCCCCCCCAAGTGCTTCTTTCCCAGGGGTGCCTTCTCTCTTGGTTGCTTTGACGCAGCCCAGATTCTCAGCACCACAAACCCTCTCCCAGTACCCCCCCCCCGAAGGAGATGGGCAAGAGAGAGGAAGTATAGCACCAGTGTGTCAACCCACGCACTTTCCCTCTCCTTTCCCTGACCTGCTTTGGACCCTCCGTCCCTACTCTCCCCACCATGCCTTGGCCTCCTTCCCACAGAGTCACACACATTTCCATATTTGAGATTTTTCCATCTTTGTGCCCCTAACCCTAGCAAATGTGGAGGGATGACTGTATGCCTGTTGTATTATTTGTACCGTGTGCCTGTTCTCAGTGTGAAGTCGTTACCAAATGATGGATTTGATGAGTAAGCCAGGCCAGAGTTGTGCAATACAATATATGCAAACGTGGAAGTGGGTGCATAGTACTCCTAAACAAGTTAAGGACTGACATGACACGTCCTGCACGAGGTTATTGGTGCGTATGTGTGTCAGAAACAGGCGGTTTTGAAAGACCTTGTGCTGGTGCTTTAAACTGGAATGATGGTAGATTCAGAGCACTGGAGAATCTGGAGAACTTTCTACTCCCTATTGCCTCTTTTGCTCTGGATTTAAATTTATCGACAACCATGAGATCCCCTGTTGTTTCCACTTGTACAGTGAAGGAGTTTCTATAGACCTGGTTGGGTAGAAGGCAAACCTTGTTACCACCATTTTTCCATTATAGCTTTTCCAGGCTTTCCACACTGTTCTCTAAGGCTGTGGAAGATGTTGCAGGTTATGAAACTGCCCAACTTGAGTGTCCTTTTATTGTAGATATGAAACCTTTCACTGTAACTTGAGAGGGAGGTTTTGAGCCCCTTGTTAGCTCCCCTACTTCCAAACTGCTTCAGAAACCAAGAGAAAGAATTTTGTTTTCACTGGTTTCTTTGCAGCATTTTTGTGCAGCTCTGAGCTTGAGCAAAATTTTCTCCATCCAATTGCATTTAGTGTCCTCTCTGAGCACCATGAAAAAGCATTTGTGTATCTTGTATATCTCCCTCTGGGAGAGTCCATAGGGATTTAAACAGTGGACTAGGGCTCTGGGAGACCATAGCTACTCACAGGGTGACCTTGGGCAGTTTGCTGTCTCTCAGATCCAGAGGAAGGCAATGGCAAACCAAGAAAATTCTAGAATAGATTTGTGTTAGGGTCACCATACCTCAGAAATGACTTGAAGGAACATAAGAATCTTCTGCATCCTATAAAAATGGGTGTCAGTAAGAATCCATGATCTTTGATTACAGTACTGGAAATACATTGTCTTCTTTAGTGATTGAACCTTGTATGTCATTTTAACCTTGTTGTGACTTGTATATCTCACCTGTAAACAAATACTTTCTCTCCAAAATAGGGTATTGCTTAAAATATCTCTCTCTGTGGAAGTCTCTTCTGTATTATTTATAAAAGTATAATAACATTTTGGAAATTGTACCACTGTCATGCTTTTGCATTAACTCTACAACAACTTGGGTGTAAAGAGGCCCTGAGTTTGAGAAGAGGGTAGAATAAAAAAAGCATTGCACCTTCAGCTCAGGGAAACAGCACATCTGCAATGTTTTTCTTACTATACTACCTTTGCTTCTCAGAGGATAATCCCTTATATACTGCCCTCTGAAGGTAACTGAAAATAAAACAGGAAAGTTCCTTGTCTTCCCTGTTGGCTCTCAAATGGCTGCTACCTGCCAATTAGTTGACCAGGTTTTTCTTTCTGTCCCTCTGTATATTCCCTATTCCCAAGTATTTTTTAAGATGACTGTGTTTTTAAATGTACAGTAATTTTCCAAAATACATAATTTTCAGCAGAAAAAAATCCATTTCTAAAAAATTGTTCTTTAAGAACTTAGTAGCCACAGCTAGAGAAAAAGCTGAAGTTTGACTTGGCCAAGAAAGAGATTTGTTTAGTGCAAGAGAATTCTGAGTCAGTGGTTAAGGAAGGGATAGCAGTTGGTTCATGTAAATCTGGACCAGATTTGTTTCAGTCAGTAAAATTGAATTAAATAATTATCAAAGAAGTAACTGTGTTAGTCTCTTGCAGCATAAAAAAGAGGAGGGGAGAGGAAGGGGAAAAAAGAAACATGGCAGCACCTTTAAGACCAACTGGTTTTTGTTTAAGCATGGGTTTTTGTGGATATAAAGATGAAGTACTGAGTAGTATAAAGCCTTTAGTACAAAGCATATTTATACAGTTGTGGGACTGGGATAGAATGTAGTAAGATCCAGAAAGATACAAATCATGGCCCTTGCCCTAAATTTTCAAAAGCTGCATAAGGTGATACAAGTCTTTCAAATTTTTACAGTGGTCAGTTGATGTAAAAATGTAAATGCAAGAAATCTATTTACTGAAAGTCAGTTTCCCGTAGTTCAGAATTCTCTGAGAAGATTCCTTTTGTCGTATGTGCAGAAGCAAGGATTTTTGTATTAATATATGTAGTGTGTCGTGAATTCATTGTCTTTGTTCATACTTCTGCTGGTGGATTGGAATTTGTGGATATAATTCAACTTAGCAGTTTCCCTTTCTAATCTTCCTTTGTAATTACCTCATTCAAGTACTACGACCAGTAAATCCCTTACTGTATGTCCGGGAGGGTTGAAATATTCTGCAACTGGTTTTTCAGTATCGCCATTTCTAATGTCAGATTTGTGTCCATTAATCCTCTTGCAAAGAGGCTGTCCTGTTTGTCCAGTGTAGAATATAGAGGGGCATTGCTGGCATAGGATGGCATGTATCACATTGAAGAAAGAGCAAGTAAATGCACCTCTGATGTTGTCAGTTGTGTTATTTGTACCTGTGATTTTGCTCCCAGAATAGATGTAGGGACAGAGTTGGCATCTGGGTTTGTGGTAGAGTCTTGTCTGTATGTTACAATCTATATTATATATCCTGTTACAAGAAAGTTGTATTTTAAGATTTGGAGACTATCTGTTGACCAATAAAGGCCTACTTCCCAGAACTTGCGAGAGGGCTGTTTAATTCTCTAGAACTGGTTGTAGCTTGTTGATGATGTGTTTGAATGATCTCAGCTTGGGATTGTAGGTGACCACTAAGGGTGTTTTGTCATTTTGTGTTTTTGGTCTGTCTTGTGGTAGATCAGTGGTTCTCAACCTGTGGGTCCCCAGATGTTCATGGGCTTCAGCTCCCAGAAGCCCTGAGCATTGACCATAGTGGCTGGGGCTTCTGGGAGCTGAAGTCCACGAACATCTGGGGACCCACAGGTTGAGAACCACTGTGGTAGATGGTTCTTAGGTGTTAATTTGCCTTGTCAATTAGTTTCCTTACCTCCTAAGTGGATATTGTAGTTTGAGAAATGTCTGTTGTACATCCAAAAGTTCTGAAGTCTCTGTCTTGAACATATGAGCAGATGCAATTATATCAGAGGACTTAGCTATAAACAATAGATTTGGTAGTGTGTTTTGGGTGGAAACTGGAAGTATGTAGGTATGTATAGCAATCAGTGGGTTTCCATTAGAGCACATATGTCAAACACAAGGCCTGCGTGCAAAATCCAGCCTGCCAGGCCATTTCATGTGGCTCTTGCATCTCTCCTGTAGCTGTGGCTGGGCAGCACAAAGTGGCACACTTTGGATATACTGACCAATTCTGTGTCACTTTACAGCGGTATAGGGACCGTAAACTACGATCAAATAGCCCAAAAATGTCCAAGAAAAGAAAAGTTGATGCAGAAGGAAGGCAATTTAAAAACCAGTAATAATCAAACGCAGAGACAATTCTTTAATATGATAAAAGAGTAGATACATTTATATAGTCTTACAGCCGGCCCTTTGAGGGTAACCATAATGCTGACGTGACCCAAGATGAAATTGAGTTTGACACCCCTGCAATAGAGCATGGTGCTTAGAAATCCATTGTACAATTGCACAGTGAAGTCAAGAAGAAAGTGAAATAGTTTCAGCTGAATAGAATTATATTCACAAATTATAGTCTGTTATGAAGCAAATGACTGTAGAGACAGTGGCAGAGAAACAGTGTAAGAGATTTATATTATTTTGGGAAGCAGGTGAGTGGATAATTGTAGCCTGTCACATAGTTAAAAAAATTTTCCAATTCAAAATGTTTCCCAAAATCCACATTGCTGTTGTTTAGTAATGTGTTCATTGACAAGGCACTATAGAGATTAAACTGACAGGAATACTTGATTCGGACTTCTCAGAGCAGAAAGTTAAGCAGGTAGGTAATGTAGAAAGGTGAGTTTATATAGAGCTGCATGTAACCTGCAGCTGCATTTGAGTCTAATAGCTGGGCACAGTGGGCCATATCTTCCACCCAATTGGAAGATATGGGATGTCATGACATTCAAACTGGGAGATGTACAATTTGTGAATAGTGATAAAGTTTATTAGCTGAATTGGGGAAACATTTCCAAGCTAGAATTAAAATGCTTTGAAATGTGTGTGTAATTTCAGTCAAGACTGAGTTTTGAGTAGCTAGTGATCAGATGGTACTGTGTTCATTGCCCATTATCACCCAATTTCTGCTCCTCTTTGTGGTTTGAACCTCACCTTTTCTTCTCTAACCATAAGTAATGAAACAGAATCCCAAAACATATGACTGTGCACTTTGCCCTCACAATTTCTACAGCCAAAATAAAGAAAATGGTGATAATAACAAGGTAGACTCGCCGAATGTGTGCTGACTACATTGTCCATCAAACATAGCCAATAGCAGTGGATGATTATGCATTCCAACAACGTCTGGAGGATCACAAGTTACTCACCTCTAGCCAAGTACATTAGTCATTTCTTGTATCCTAATACAAAAGAGCTGTATTCCACAGCTGATAGAATATCACTACCTGAACACTGAAATAGTCTCTGAGTGACTTTGTTGTTGTCATGTGCCTTCAAGTCATTTCTGAGTTATGGTGACCCTGAGGGGATTTCTTGGCAAGATATGTGGGAGCGGGGTTACTATTGCCTTCCTCTGAGGCTGAGAGAGTATGACTTGCCAAGGTCACCAGTGGGTTTCCATGGCCGAGTAGGGATCCAAACCCTGATCTCTCAGAGTCTTAATCCAACACTTAAACTACTACATCCCACTGACTTTTTTGTTCTAATTAAATATCCTGGATTTATTATTAGGCCCAAAAAGCTGTTGGCTGTTGTTCAGGAGAAAGTCCATATTTAGAGGCTTTGAGACTACTTGAAACATAAGTGAATAATTGTCTGGTCTTGCTTGATGGAACATTTGGATTATTTTACCTTGGCATGAATTCCTCCTGTTCCAGTTTGTTTAGAGTACTCAGCTAGGTAAAAGCATACGTTTTACTGTTGCCTGTAGCTTATGATTGTCAGAAACAAAGCAGAGTCTGTTGTCTGAATGCAGCAATGATGTTTACTATTCTGGTGCCATGATTGCTGCTTAAGCTGATAAAAGATGCTTCAAGTCACAAAGGCTACTTGACCCTCTAACGACAGTGTTGGGTATAAAAGAACCAATAAGTTTTGGTTCTAGTTAGAATGTCTAGCATATAGGTATACCTAAGTTAACAAAGCAGATGTGTTCCTGGGCATTGCTTCTTTAACAGAATATTTGGTACCAGAGGCAAGACTAACAGAGTTAGGGTAAGTTCCTGCACCATCAAAAAAAGAAGAGCAGTTCAGTGTGTTTCAGCACACCTCTTTTTCAAAACTAATAATATGAACGTGTCAGTTGAAAAACCAGGTCAAGTCACCCGTGCATTAATAAAACATTTTAACATTCTAGAAACACTTGAAAGTTTTTCAAAAATGACTAATTTTTTTCTCTCTCACAGCCTCTACTTTCCTTATGATTTCCATTTTGGTGGCCAGACTTAGAGATCTACCGTGTTTGTTGTCATACAAGACTCACTTTTCCCCCGAAAAATACTATTTGAAAATGGGGTGCGTCTTATACGCTGGTGTGTCTTACATGTCAGCAAATAGTATTTGGGGTGTATAAATGGGGTGCGTCTTACACACTAGTGTGTTTTACATGCTGGCAAATATGGTATATTTGTCAGTTTTTAATGTGCTGAGGGTAGCTGGTGAGGCAGGCTGATAAGTCAGGCTCTTCCCTCTTTTCTGTGTTATGCTGTTCATTTTCAGTAAGGGATTCTGAAGGCAGCTACTGCTTACCTTGGCTGCTTTAGGCGGAATCCCACTTTTTCCCAGCTGAAGCTTTATTGCATTGCTTGTTATAAAAATACAGCAGAACAGCACTGAAAGTTTGTGTTTCTCCAGCTCTCCTTCATCATCCTCCCAATTGCAATTTTGATTTTTTTAAAAAAGGATCTTACCTGAACAGAGGACAAGGAGGAAAAGAGAAGCTAGGTGGCCATATAAAGACTTTGTAAAAGGAGCTTCTTTGTCAAAGGTTTTATTAACTGAGGTGTGCCTCTCTAGAAATTCTGCAGATCATTTTGTAGAGAGCATCTCTGACCTTCAGGCAGTTTTTCTTGGGTTAGATACAGATTTAGACCTGTGCAGTTGGGCTAACTGAAGCAGGCTTTCCCACACTGTCCTTCCCAGAACAGTTCTTCCAATCCTGCACAGGCTACACAGAAAGCTAGGGGGTCGTGAGCTGTGGTGCAGTGATGACAGGAAGAGAGAATCCTGAAAACTGACCAGAGGCTTCTTCTATAGCTAGATCGTTTCTGCCCATGGAAGGAAGATCCTGGATCCAATCCCTTGTTTTCACCTCTGCATGGGTGTGTGCCTTTCAGTCTTTGGAGTGTGTAAGTGAGAGGGTGTTGAGTTTCTTTGTGCATAATACTCTGCTACTTTTTCCTCTCTTATCCAGGTCAGTGCTAACCGTGGCTTGCGAACAGACTGAAGTCCTACTTTTTGATCCTATCTCTTCAAAGCACATCAAAACTCTTTCCACTGCTCATGAGGACTGTGTAAATAATATCAGGTAAGTTTGCTGGTAAGTGAAAACCAGGTGCAGAAGTTTGAAATTCCGATAGAGCAGGACCCCTGTATCTGCAGATTCATGATCTGTGGATTCGGTTATCCGCGGTTGGCAGGGATTGGCCCTGGAGTGGGCAGCAGGAGCTGACGAGGAGCGCAATTCTGAGCTCCCTGCTGTTTTCTTGCCGGATGCTGCCACGATCGGGCCCGGGGCTGGTGGCTGGAGGTGGGAAAACAGCAGGGATCGCGGGATCATGCTCCTCATTGTTTTCCCACCTCCAGCCACTGGTCCCGGGCTCAGTTGCTGCAGCAGCTTGCGGGAAAACAGCGAGGATTGCTGGATTGCACTCCTTGCTGTCTTCCTGCCAGCCACCACCACAGTTGGGCCCGGGGCTGGTGGCTGGAGGTGGGAAGACAGTGGGGATCATGGGATCGCACTCCTCACTGTTTTCCCACCTCCTGCCTCCAACCCTGGGCTCAGTTGCGGCAGCAGCCAGTGGGAAAACAGTAGGGATCATGAGATCACGCTCTTCATTGTCTTCTCACCTCCTGCTGCCGGCCCTGGGATCCCTCACTCCCCACTGTTTTCTCACCTGCCACCATCGCGATTGGGCCTGGGATGGGTGGCAGGACAAGGCATTCGGTACTATCCATGGATTTCAGTATCCCGGGGGGGGGGCAGAACCAATCCCCTGTGGATACAGGGGTCCTACTGTTACTGTTTTGTCCAGCAATGCAAGCATGGATGAGCAGGGCTGGAACTTATAATGACGTCTAAATCAGTCCTTTTGTTATAGTTTTTGCTGTTACTTTCTCAATAGGTAATATGATTCACTGAACTAATTTCTTTTCTCTACTGAATCTAAGCCACAGTCTAAAGCAGTGGTTCTCAACCTGTGGGTCCCCAGATGTTTGTGGACTTCAACTGCCAGAAGCCCCAGCCACTATGGTCAATGCTCAGGGCTTCTGGGAGCTGAAGTCCAAAAACATCTGGGGACCCACAGGTTGAGAACCACTGGTCTAAAGCATTATGGCTGATGTGAAGGCACAGAACTTGCCAAAAGCTGCAGAAAACAGAGGCAGTCCCTAACTGCATAGTACATGCCTACATTCTGTATGTTGACGCGATGGGACCGGGAAAGCTGGCTTGTTAGTAGGATATTCACACAGTTGGCGCAACTAGTATTGCTCTTATCATATTTGGAAATCATCACGTGCCATGTCCATGTTTTCTGTTGAAAGCATTAAAAGACTCTGTTCCCAAAAAAAGGTTTGTCCTCAGGATTCTGAGGAATACAGTGGCTGATGAGAGAGAATTTTTGTGTGACTAAAGCCAGCATAGACTGGGACCCAAGAGTTCCAGTGAGAGGAGCTTTGCTCCTGGGGATACTGTCAATAGAGGAAGGAGGGGGTAAGCAATTTCACTCCCTGAAAATTTTTTCTCTCCACTTCTCCCAGCTGGAGCCTCTGTGAGTCCTTACTGTGACTTGTGGGAGCACTTCTGTTCTCATTCCTGTGATATCCCAATGATTGACCGAAGTTTTATGGCTGAAAGGTGTGTGTGTGTGTGTGTGTGTGTATGTTTTAATGTGCTTTAAGACTCTTAAATTGTTGCCATATATAGTTGCTGCAGTAGATAAATACATCTATCCCTCTGAGATTTGTTCCTGTAACTCTGAAGCAGGGGTGTACATGTCTTTGCTAATGAGCTCTCTGGTATCTGGTGTCACCTTTCCACAGAGTGTCTTGGAGATAACAACTCTCCCATCTGACTGTTTAAGCTACTTATGTATTGCAGGTTTTCACTCAGAATCTAGAGATTACCAGGATGAACCAGTATCACTTTGAGAGAATTAATGGTGGGATTTGTCTGTAGCTAGAAGAAAGATGGCTTTTGAAAGCATGAATTAAGAATAGAAAAGCTATGCACAAAGAACTCAAATTCTGCATTTCAGATAAATTTGGAGACCATTAAAATGTTCTGTAGTTTATCTCCTTAGCATAAATTAATGTGTGCGCATGAGAGATTGAGAATTGCAAATACAGCATTTTATACTTAAACCTATCTCTATAGGTCTTTCTGTTGTTTTGTTCAGATTACTTTGCATACTTTATCTCAATTACCTTAATAAAAATCTTGCAAATTAGGTGGGTATTATTATGATCACTGCATAGTATATAGGGTGGGGAGGGGAGGTACCTGAGACAAACAGGAAGCTTACCTAGGTTAATGGCTATGGCTAAGGTGAGAGTTGAACTCAGGTCTTAAAGTTCAGAGCCTAAATGTCTATGGTACAGTCATGCCTGACCTTGTTAATTGATTTAACCAACCCATTCCTGTCCACATTTCTGTTGAGGGAACACCTCAAGGCTAAGCATGTGGGTTCAACAACATGAGGTATTGCTTCCCAGTCTCCTAGGACACCCAAAATCATTCTAGTCATAGATCAGGCAAGTTTTGAATAGGTAGCATGCTTCTATTGGCATTCAAAATACAGTGGGCCCTATGTGTGTGCAGCTCTGGATCTACGAATTCCAGCAATCATGTAGCATCATGTCCTCTACCTAAAATGGTGATGATATGAATGCAGATGTGCTGAAGTGTGTGTGCACATGTTGCTGACCTTTAATAATATGGGATGGGAGCATTCACATTTTTTTGCTGTTTGCAGGGAGTTCCTGGAACAGAACCCTGCAGATATGGAGGATCCGCTATATATGGCACATGCTTTTAACACAAAAGGTTCCAGGCTGCATCTTTGACATTTTCAAGTGTAGCCTGAAAGATTCCTGTGTGGAAGTTATCTGAGTTTAGTAGTGAATGCACACTGACAAAATTGTGAAACCTTCCAAATGTAGGAACATATGTTAGCAAGCATGTACATTTCTCACTGGATGTTTTTTAAGCTGCTTGCTCTCAAATGTTCATTTCCATCCCAACAACATCAGTCTTTGTGTCCACTTTTTGCTTCATAGTTGAGCTGCTTTAAAAATACTCTTTCACTGCAAGGTATCTGTTGTTGTTATCCAAGAGTTGCACTTGATATCAAGAGATTTGGTTTGTATTTCAGTATATGAGATAGTTCCTTATCCTTTCCATTTTATTTATAGGTTTCTTGATAACAGACTGTTTGCAACATGTTCTGATGACACTACCATAGCACTTTGGGATCTGAGAAAGCTAGATTCAAAAGTGTGCACTTTACATGGTCACACCAGCTGGGTCAAGAACATCGAATATGACACTAACACAAGATTGCTAGTCACATCTGGATTTGACGGAAATGTTATCATTTGGGATACCAACAGGTAATCAACTTTGGCACTGATGCCTTTCTTGAACTCAAAATTTTAAAGATGAGGTATACCTGTTTGTCTGAAACACTTCTCTATCTTATTTCCAAACTTTCTAGTTGCATGCAGACTTGGTGTTATGGTACTTAGGGTATACAGAGTTGGTTGTTGATTTCAAATGGGTGGGTATCTACCCCTTACTAAACTATAGAGACTGCATTCTCCAAACATGCCTCCTCTTGTGTGTAGTAGGGGAAATTTTGCCGTGTTTTTGCACTCCCATCCAGCTCTTTCAGGGCAGCAAAGGCCTTTTCCAAACCAGGAATTGAATCAAAATCACTTCTGGCTTTGAAGAAAAGCCACTCCTTTATCTGAAACAGTTCACTAGGGACAAAAACTATGTGAAGTTTCCCCCAAAATATTCCCTTAAAGGAGTGAGGAGGCATTTTGAGTTGTAAAAAATATATATATTTGTAACAGTAACAGAAAAATTGGAGGATTTGGGAGCTCTTGAGGGCAACAGAACCTGACTTGTTACCATTGCCAGAATGTGCACAGGGCTATCTCTTGCCTGCCTTGTTTGAAGTGGAGACAGAGGTGACATTATGAGTGTTTATATTCATTTTAAATGCCCTCTTAAACATATGACTGGGAACTGGTTTGATGTTTTCTTTTCTAGGTGCACAGAAGATGGCTGTCCCCACAAGAAGTTCTTTCACACCCGCTTTCTCATGCGCATGAGATTGACCCCAGACTGTTCCAAAATGTTGATCTCAACTTCTTCCGGCTATCTCCTGATCTTACATGACCTTGACTTAACCAAATCTTTAGAGGTTGTCAGTTACCCCATTTTAAGAGCCAGGAGAACCACATCCAGTTCAGGTGAGTCCATGTGTCGTGGGTAAAATACTTTTATGTATTGTTCCTTTGTATAGCAAAAGACAACTAGTGTTGGGAAGCCGTGCTGTGCATGAAAAATAAATTTACCAACCTAAAGAGCTAACAAATGTTGCAGAAGATTATGAGGAGAACATTATAGAGGGCATGTGCTCCCAGCTTATGTATAGTCCTTGCTATGGCTTTCCATCACCTGAGAGTGAGCTGGATATGCCCTTTACACCCACTAGTTCCCTGTGCAAGCCTGTTAGAGGAAAGTGTCAATAGTAGCAATGTGCCATGTCCCTTCCAGGGAGAATTTGCCTTTGCTAATTTTCTCTTTAAGGAACTTCTATCTGCTTCTGGGAATTTAGGGGGATTCTTGGAGCACAGTGAGCAGTGTGATTGCTTTATAGATGCTTGTGGTTTTTTTTAAAAAAAGATCTCATCTTTCCTACTCCAAGACCAGAACAAGTAATTATTTCAGTAAACCATATAGCTTAAAAATATGTAATGAAATCACTGTCAAGCAAATAATGCAATAACAGGAAAAGTCTTAAAGAAGATCATTAGACAATGACATTAGGAGACCTGTACAGAGAAGAGATTAAAGCCTTTAAGATAATATGCTAGGATAGTTGAACACTATTGTTTGAATTTACATAGTACTTTTTCCATTCCCAGATCTGGCATCTGCCGCCTCATCTGGTCCTAGGAGTGCTGGGTCACCATGTCATCAGGGAGACTCAAATCCACTGTCTGAGAAACAGACAGTACGAGCCACCCAGCGAGAAGGTGTGTTAAAATACTGAACTGGAGCAAGTTGGTTTTGTGAGCAGGGTATCATACTGAATACATACTGTTCCATGTTCCCGGTTTAAAGAAAATTAATCTAGCTGTGCCTGTTTAGCATTACACTCAATCTTGTGTGCTGTTTGATGACCTCAGTAGTGAGAATGATTGATTGCAACTCTTCTTGAGTTGCGTCTTTTCCATCACTTCCTTGGATTTTTGAGCAGATTCAGTACTGAAAGAGGATAATGATTGTCAATGGTCCTTTCCCTCCTCATAGGTGGATCTCCACGCAATAGTCTTGAGGTTTTAACCCCAGAAGTTCCTGGTGAGAGGGATCGGGGAAACTGCATCACATCATTGCAGCTCCATCCTAAAGGATGGGCTACTCTTCTTCGATGCTCAAGTAACAGTAATGACCAGGAGGTAAAGCATCATGGTGATAGTGTGTGTATGTATAGTAATCAGAGTGTTTTCCTGAAGAAACATTGGAGGTCTCTTTTTCTGTTAAGTTTTTTGGAGGGAGGGGAATGAACTGCTATTCTGCTGGTAAGTTAATAGAAATGTGGTAACTTGTCATTTTGCTGATTTATCATAGTTTTGTGGTTGTATTTACAGCTCTAAATTTGGGCAACAGCAATAGCCAATTGGAACAGCTTGTGCACACTTGGTCTGCATATTCAATATTGATGTTTGTTTCTTATTTGTTACATTTATATTCTGTCTTTTCTTCAAAGAACTCACAACACCCTGCGAGGTAGGTAGGCTGAGAAATGATGAGTGGCCTTAGGTCACTTAGTGAACTTCATGGCTGAATTGGAACTTGAACCTTTGTCCCTCCAGTCTTAGTCTAAGGCAATACAGCATCCAGTGTATGTTGAATGATATATATTCCCGGAGGGAGTAGCAATGGCCATTATCTTAGATGGCTTTAAATAGGGATGAAGGATTTATTTGTTTGTCTGTATATTTAATTTAATTTGTATCATGCCTTTCTCTCAACATGGGATCCAAGTCAGTGTACGAACAAATGCCTCCTAAAAGGTCTTCACCTGCTGGTAAAGGTCTTTACCTGCTGGTGCAAAGACAGCTGAGATAGGGCCAACTGGATGTCCCATGGAAGGGAGTTCTACAACTTGGCAGCAGCCACCAAGCAGAGACTTTCCCATGTCCTCACCAGGTGTGCCTGTGATGGTGGTTGGAGGATCCCAGAAGGATATGTGTGTGGCCATGATAAATAAATGGACTCACTTGAAAACTAGGTAAAGCAAATAAACATCAGGGGAAGGCAGTTGCTGCTCCCACAGAGAACTGATTAGTTTCTTTTGGAATGCCAGATTAGGTTAAAAGAAGCCTTTCTGTTGTCCATCAAGGCATCACTTGTTTTCTTATAGCTAGCTGTATACTGTGCAGAGATGTGTGTGATGAGTTGATAACTGCTGGATTGACTGTTGTTTTTTCCCCACTTTATGCAGTGGACTTGTGTCTATGAATTCCAAGAAGGCGCCCCAGTGCGGCCAGTTTCCCCTCGTTGTTCCCTCCGATTGACTCACTGCATTGAGGAAGCCAACGTTGGCCGGGGCTATATCAAAGAACTCTGTTTCAGCCCAGATGGCCGCATGATTGCCTCCCCACATGGCTATGGAATCCGCTTGTTGGGATTTGACACCCAGTGCAGTGAACTAGTGGACTGCTTGCCCAAAGAAGCTGCCCCCTTGCAAGAAATCCGCTCACTCTATTCACACAGCGACGTGGTCCTGACCACCAAGTTCTCTCCAACGCACTGTCAGATTGCCTCTGGGTGCCTTAGTGGTCGTGTTTCTTTATATCAGCCAAAGTTCTAGGCACCTCTTGCCTTGAAAGGAACTTCTGGTGTTTGTTTTTTAAATTACTTCAGTTTAGTTGGAGTGGTGTTTTTTTTTAAAGAAAAAATCTTGTAAATTTGGACAAGTACAGAGATACTCTGATTCCTGGACTGAAAAGTTACATAAGTTCAGTACAACCCTTCATGTGAGCACGTGTGTATATTTCTTGTGACTCTGAATTTGCACGTCAGACTTTTGTGCATTCTTCCTGTTTGCTCCTGTTGATTCCACCTGTGCTATTTGGATAGAGCATGGTGGCAGTCATAAGCTTTGTCTTTCCATATGACTATTTGTGCCAGATGGGCTTGAGAGGATACACCCAGCCAAAATCCATGTGCTTCTTTCACTGAATTCAACTTCAGCTCCCTAGATTTTGCTATATTTTTCTTCTCTCTAGACAGTAAAGCACTTTTCTCGCACACTACATGCAGCAGATGCATTGATTTTTTTGTGAACAACTCAACAAAATGGTCTCGTCACATTTTGCTGTTGTTCTACTGTAGTTCAGTCTGTTAGCTGGTATTCCTAGAATATTCTAGAAACTGTGCCCTTGTTTGTTGCACCACTCTCCAAAACTGGAAGCACAGTTGCTCTTCCTTGGTTGCAAAAGAAAAACTGGATAGCTTAACGTCTTGTCCTCACAAGTCTTGTAAAGGAGCACCTTCTGTAATATAGACATAGATTGTAATATTTTAATATTGGACATAGATTGAGGCATTGTTTGATCAGTACATGAGTGCCCAAACACTTACTTTCACGGTCTAGGAGCATGTTCTCTGCATAAGCCTCAAGAAAATGAGTAAGAGCTATGCAGGTGCCAAAGCTCTGGCAGAGCCTCACATTTCATTGAGGCCTGTGTAAGAGAACATGCTGCTGGATGGTGTAGTAAACCTTTGATGGATCTTTGTTACTGCAAAAGGCTTGTGGAGTGAATAAAATCTTAAAAAAAAAAATCAAGTTGAACGTTGCTCAGTGCTGTTTTGATTTGCAGAGTGACTAAGGCTAGTTGGCGTTTAACTGATGTGCCTTGACAGTCACAAAATGATACTGCTCCATCTATGAGAAGGCCTAGTGCGAGTGTGCATACATTTGCCCTGCCGTAAGCTAGGGACAGTTCACCTATTTATGAAGATCAGTCAAACAGTTGTTGAAAGGATAAGGTTTCTCCTCTGGCAGTAACAACAATTTTTATTAGCATACCGGCACATCCTTTGGAACTGTTTCTTCAACTGTTAATTGAAAAAAAAACTCTTAACCATGTTTTTCCTACTGCAGATACTTATATGAAATAAACCAAGCAGTCGTAGATCTGTTTTGCTTTGTTCTTGACAAAAGATGTACATAGCACACCCATTCACCAAGACTTGTTGTTGAATGTGTTTATAGTAACTTTGCTCTACCATTGCATTCAGTCAAACACTGAGCAGCTGAATTCAGAAATTTAAGTGTGAGCCATGGAAGAAGATGCAGAAAATTGAAGGCCTGTGACTCTCAGAATTAGAGAAATTGAGCAAACTGGAATCAAACTGGAATCTCTTGGAAGATTCTGAACTCCCATTGGACATATAGTGGCCAAACTGAGCATTACATGTGGATCATTCCTTTCTGTGTGATGTGATCAGCTGCCCGTGAAAAAAGGTGTCGTGTACTGGGTTCCTTGATTGTTTATGTGTGTTTTAATAATCTGTTCTGGAACAGGTTGCAAAAGATTGAGACAATTTCTTCAGTAAAACTACTGCTATGGATAAATGTGGGATCCTCTTCTATAATCCAAGCAACAAAGAGAACTAGCAGAAAGTATGTGTTGCCTCAATCCCACTACAGATGTTCAGCATCCTGAAATCATTTGGAAAGATGGTGCTTTTTAATTTAAGCAATAGTCATGATGATTGGCTTACAGATGTGGACAGGGGAAGGGAGCTGCAAATGTAGGAGAATTTTACAGGAATTTTTTGAAAAAGTCCCTTGGAAATACAAAAGAGGAGCACTCCATTAACGGTAGCCTTCTGCTCTACAGTGATGCAGTAGTGTACACAAGTGCACTGACAATTCCAAACAGCCACTGTTCTTCAAGACTGAAAATTGTTCGTTTCCTACCTGTCTGAAAAATTAAAAATTCATCTGCGTGAGAAGTGCTTGTCCAGCAGCAAAGCTCTGAAAACTGAAATTGGGAGACCCTGAAAATGACTCTTAAGAAGGATTAGGTTTTTGAAATTGAAACATTGGTTTCAGCTGTGGTTATGTGGTGTAGCCTGTTTTAAAAAGAATGGTAAACTTGTAAAATAGGTAAGGAGATGTTAGCTTTGTAGGAGGCTATATCAAGAAGTGTTTTTATGTACAATCTGGCTAATAAAATATATTGGCATACACAGTTCTGGCACAACTTTCTGACAGACCTTCAGTAGCAGCATTTAGCCCTCCTGTAGAGATGCCGATTGTTGAAATCTGTGCCTTATGTAGTTGGGGCCCAGCCAGCATTCTTCACACAGACACTTGCAGTGCTTGCAGGGACCCTGCCATAAATATGAACAGGTCTTCTTTTTTTTTTTTAAGTAATTCAAATCAGAGATTGAAAGGTCAGACAACACCGGTAGTTCTTGGGCTGCCAGAATGAATTAATCTGTTATCTCTTATTGTTGTCCTTTCAGAGCAGGTATAAGAATGAGTGGTACTCCAGATGTTGGTGGGCTACAGGTCTATACATGAAAGGGTTAGTTTAAGTGGCAACCCATTTCCATCTGGAGGGCAATGTGTTCCCTGTTCCTGTCCTAGAATCTAGAAGTACATTTTAAGGGTGAGATGGAAGACGTTTTTGACTTAGCATTTGCCAGTCCAAAATAATAGATGGCAATGCCTGTACTTTTGTGTATGATGCAAAGCAAAATGCAACTGTAGACATAATGTGGGATGGAAGGTTTTTTTTTTTTAAAGAACACTGTTCATTAAAAACAACAACAACAAAACACTAAACGAATCTCTCCTTTTCCTGCTGGATGGCTTGAAACAAGAACGAGAGTGGTTCCTAACATTTTTTTTACTAGGGGCCTCCTGTAAATGTAAGTTGTTGCTGAGGACCCCCAAGGCTTAACATTTAAATATTTAAATTTTAATATTCAAATATTTATTGAAATGTTCAAATATTTGTTTAAAGTGTCTCACTGGTTGCTCACCCTTCTTCCAGTAGACAATGCAAAGGAAAGAAGGCTTGTTAATGGTCTGTGGAGTAGCATGTGGAGATCGTTCAAGTGCCAGGAAAGCAAAGTAAGCTGGAATTTCCCAAAAGAAGGTTATGAATGGGAGGCAAGCCTAAAGAATAATTTCTTTTGGCCTTTCTTCCCCCAAACCAGTGCCTGGAAAGTAAGGATTTTGGTGCTGCTTTGGGGAAAGTGTGAAAGAAATGTTGTTTCCCTCCAAAGGAGCACTGAAAGAATAGAGAGGGTAAGTGCCTGTTTTGAAAGCACCTACCTGCTCTACTGTCTCTGTGCTCCTTCAGATGGAAATGGCATTTCTTCCACACCTTCCCTCAAAGGAGCACTGAGACCCTTGTCACTTTGCTTCCAGGCAGCCACAAAAATAAAGAGACTGCTTTCTGTTCTAATGGCTGCTTGGAAGTCAAACTGCCGGGCTGCCTGGCCGTGGGATCAAGCAGCATTGTCACACTCACCACCAAGGCTTGGGCTGAGCATCTTCCCTCATCTTCGGAGGTCTTGTCTTGCCTTCTGGGCTTTCTGGCACACCTGCACAGTAGGGTCAAGAGCCTCCAGTGCAAGGTGGGACGTCAACCAGCACATTGTTGCTGCCATCACTGTTGTCATTACCACGTTTGAGGAATCCAGGACATACTGTATCAACTGGCCTCAGCTGGCTGGGTCTTTTTTTTAGTGCCTTAAATCCAGGATTTTCCCTGTTTTCTGGGATGAATGGCAACCACAGGGATGACCAGGGGTCCGCAGCCCCAGGTTAAGAAGCATTGAAGTAAGGTGCACTCTTGCTTTCCTGCCCAAAGTGAAATGTTATCTGCAGTTATGTTTGAAAAGCTGTATTCAGTGTTCTGTCATAATATATCCTTGTAGTTTTCAAAAGCCTGGGTTAACTTTTTTACTTTTTTTTTTTTTTGATGTGCCATTTTTGCTGAGCTCAAAGACATTTCTTGAGAGTGCTCACCTCCTCTTCCTCACTCCCATCTTACATTACCTGTTGCCCTCCTCTTTGTTCTCCATACAGGATCAGATCAGTGCAGGATGGGAGTAAACCCATACAGTGCCAACCTGATGTTGGAAGAAGATGGGGTATACCAAATCCTCTCTCATGCAGAAAATACTATAATCTGCCTGTGCTGCTTTCTTGATGTGGAAAACAAATTTCTGGGAGAAACTTCACCTAGAGCTGGGCATCTGCATGTGTGTGTGTGCCTTGGACTCTTAGCCTACCTGACAGTTGAGGTTCTTATTTTAGAGGTCTCTCTTACAGTGCTGCACAACTGTGTGCTCCTTCTTCAGCCTCAGCTCCTTTATAGAGCAGCGCATGGGGTATCACTCCTTTCTCGCTTCACTTCATCCATGCAGTGTTATTGTCCATTTGTGACTGCCCTGTATTCCAGTCTTCTTCAGAAAACCTTGCCATCTAATAGGAAGGGAAACTTTGATGAGCTGGATGGCTGAATATCTGGTCACGTGGTTGAGTTTTTGTACCATTTTTAAAATAGAATGGAAGCTCACTTTCCAAAGGGTGAACTCACTTTCATGATGTGGCAGGAGAGGTCCTCAGAGTATGTATTATCTAGGGCAGGGTTGTCAAACTCAATTTCATCTTGGGCTGCATCAGCATTGTGGTTGCCCTCAAAAGGCCAGTTGTACCTGTAAGACTGTATAAATGTATCTACTCTTTTGTCATATTAAATAATTGCCTCTGTGCCTCTTTCTGCTCCCCCCTCTCCTGTGGCTTTTTCTGCTCCTCTGCCCCTCTCTGTACCTGGTGAGCCCGATCCCCACATTGCAGGCCCCTGGCTGCCAATATTCTGAAGAGGAGCCCAGCAACCAACACTCACGATCTACTTCTACTTCTGCCTGTTCCTCTGTCCAACTCTTGTGAGCTGTGCAGAGCGTTGCCATAGTAACCTGCAGCAACACTTTGATGGTGAGACTCGGACAGAAGACAGTCAGAAGTAGAAGTAGATCGCAAGTGCTGGCTGCTGGGTCCCTCTTCAGAATACCAGCAGCCCAGGGCCCACAGTGTGGGGATCAGGATCGACAGGCGGGGGGAGTGCTGCAGCCACAGAAGAGATGTGAGGGCCACATGAAATGGCCTGCCAGGCCAGATTTGGCCCACAGGTCTTGTGTTTAACACATGTGATCTAGGGAGTTCCAGCAAAGATGATTTGGCTTCTGTGAACTGTATCCTCCTTCATGCCCTGACAGCTGGATTTGAAATTCTGTATCCATGTGTGTGTTTTCCTTTTTTTTTTCCATCATAGAATTGTTGATTTGTCATGAATCACATTTCCATTGTTTCAAATGCTTAATACTCCATGAAGTAAATTTATGAGCACTGACAGATTTATTTATATGGACTCCAAGAAGAATGTTCTTTATACACAAAAGCTGCTGTTCCTAACTAGGCATGCTTCAGATGTGTTGGGCTATAATTCCCATCATCCCTGGCTAAACAAATTAGTATGGTGGCTGGGGATGGTAGGAGCTGTAACCTAACTTTCCCTACAGACAAAAGTTATGGGAAGACTGGCTGAGAGAGAGAGAGCACAGTTGCTTTCTTGCTTCATTCTTAAGTTACTGGTAAATGGGAAACTAGAGAGGTATGTGTATAACTATAATACTATGCTGTGGGAGAAACCACCATGAACTAAATGGAAAATACCTCCAAACTCTTCTTTCTTTGAGAAAGTCGCTGGAATTCTATTCCTTCTTCTCCATCCCCCTGTATATTTTCAAGGTGGAATGATTTTGATAATATCGGTGAAACAGAATGGCTGTGATGGGAACAATGTTTTTCTCTTGTCTACAAATGGAACGAAACGTTCATGGCTTAGTAGTGCGTCAGCTTTGCATTGTGTTATCCACTTTCATGTTACCTGTTTCGCAGAACACTAAAAAATAGGGTTTCTCTTAGGGTTGTATTTGAGATGAGCAATGCCTTTCCGGAGTGATTATGTATCTTACTGCTGATGGCAATCCCATTTTTGGCAGATTTAGTTGCTTCACTGAGTTAAATCACTGTATTTTGGACACATAAAGTGAAAGAATGCTGATGAATGTCTGATTTGAAAGTCCAGTAATTTTGCTAAGAGTTTCTGTGGTATTTTAAAACAAATAGTGCTGCTGTGTCAGGAATGAAAGAATAGACTCTTTGTAGAAAGTCTCCTAATAATGCAAAATTTTAAGAAGGGTGGCCCTTTCTCACAAGGGTGGCAGTAGAATTTACCCTATTTGGTGGCGTATAAGACTCACTTTTTTGCCCAAAAAATACTGTTTGAAAATGGTGTAAGATACGCCAGTGCATCTTACACACCGGCAAATAGTCTTTGCTGATGTATAAATGGAGTGTGTCTTATACACCGATGCGTCTTATACGCCAGCAAATACGGTAGTTCATCATCATAATATTTAAAATGGTTGGAAAATTCTGAACTTCTGTGTTAGATTATGTATAACTTTCCTGTCCATGAGTCATGTTTCAGGATGGTAGCCTCTTAAAATAGTGTTTCTGTTCTATGACTTTTTAAGATGCGGACCACTTTTTATACGGAAATATCTGTCCATATGATTTCCAAACTCCTCTCCCATTTTCAGATACTTCTAGTGCAGTAAGCTTTACACTCCCTGTATAACAAGCAATAAAATAAATTTCAGCTTTCAACTGGTTTTTTTTTGCAACCTGTCTAAATTATGCAAATTGAACCAACCTGCATAATTTCTTTCTTTGATAATTCTTGAATAGAACTGTAGCTTGTAGGTAAAAGTGCGTGCTTTGCATGAACACTGTTCTAAGTGGACCGCAGGCATTTCTCACTGAAAGACTTTGAATAGGAAGTGATGTGAAATACTTCGCCCTGACACCTTGGAGAGCTGAGACCAATCACAACACAAAAAGCTGTGCTACATGGAAGGTTCGTATAGCACTGGATAGCTGCTGGAAGCTCCAGGGCTCTGAACCATTCACAACAACTGACAATCTTTATCAGCACTTCCCTCCACTGAATCCTGAGGCTTCAACTGCTGCCTACTCTCTTTCAAGCATATTGTTGCAACTAGTACGTGCTAGAAACTTGTCCCTTTAAAAGCTGAGGCACCCGGAAAGTTGAATTCCCTTCCCACACAATAGCATTCTGCATTTTGCTCATTCCCTGCAGAACTCTAGTATGCGGCCCTTTTGATAGGTTTCTGCCTGGAATATGAAGTATTTCAAGAAAAAAGTCATCAGTAGAAATGCAGATGGTTTGCAACCGTTGCTTGTCTTTTCTAGCAGAATTGCATTTATTGTGTTTCAGACCTCATCTTAAATTCACTTAAAGCTGTATCATTCAATATGCACTGATTTTTTAAAAAAATTCTACCTCATTACATGCTCTTTCAAAACAGATGTATTACTTTGACATCATTCATTAATCTGTATAGGTATGAAACGCACCACATTTTTGTAACGTATATAGATCATTTTGAAAATGTATAGTAGCAGCAGTGATGTCACATTTTCTATTATTATTATTATAAAATAGAACTACTCCTAGAAACAAAGGCTAGTGAACACACTGTGTTCGTGATACTTCATAGTGTGATATAAAAATCATCTTTTGTATTAGAAATATTCTTGCATAACTTTTCTGATTTGATATTTACAATAAGCACTACTGTATTATGACATGCATATTACAAATATTATTAAATTCAGATTTTGATCAAGTTTAGAATGCTTTCAAAGTAATTTATAAAAATTAGTTCTTTGAAGAATTGTTCAATGACGATTGATAAGTACACCTTATGTCTTTGTATTAGAATATGAAATATCCCATCTTGCCCTTTTAAATTGAGCAGCAAAATATTATGGTGGGATTGTTCAAAGCTTAATTTTTATTCCCATTTAATAGGAAGGAATGTGCTAAAACAGCTGATCTGTTCACCTGGTGATTAAATACAAAATCTTTATTTTATGCATGAATGTTCCAAAGATATGAGTGTTCTGGGTAAATACATATAGAATCTGGATGTAAACTAAGCTATTGGTTCTTTTCTCTTTGGAATGATGTTCTCCTCATTCCAGGGCTGGGGAACATGTGGCCCATCAGATGTAGCCAGATTCCAGCTCCTATCAGCTCTGGTCAGCCTGAGGCACAATGGGGGTGTTAGTTCATCAGAGTCTGGCAGGCCAAAGGTTCCCTCCTACAGTCTTGTAGCTTATATTGGGGCAGACAACTAAAAGTATTAGCAGTTGTTTTTAGTTCTCTCTGGGTGGTCCTAGTTGGACTGTGAGGTGTACATACAGATGTTTTAAATGCATGATTTTGTCACATGTGATTCCTGTAGTTTATTATACCCAGAAGCAGTGACTGGTCAGCAGAAGCAGTTAAACTCTACTTTTGAAGACAGCAAATGTTTTGTAAATCTTTATTAAAACCTCTGTGTTAACACATATCTGAAATTGATACTGTTTTGCTGGCACAGGGAAAGCAGCACTGAACTGTTGGCCACTTCTCAAATATCCCATTAGAGGTCAGGCTTAATTGCCAAAACTGCTTGATTAGAGGGAAGATAATGGAAGCTCTCTGTTCATCCATAGGATTGGTTCCTCTCTTCAAAAAAGATAATCAGCCCTTACTGTCTTTATTCTGCATAGCATACCCAGGGCAATTCTAGTTGAAACTTTTTACTGTTAGGCCGCCTGATGAGTGCCATTTGTAAAAATTTGTTGTCTCCTTAACTGAGAAACAAGCAAGACTAGCTCCATTGATTTCACAGAAGCTCCAATATCACTAGAGCAAAAATGAGTGTGTGCAAGTATTAGAACTTTCCAATTTCCTTCTCATGCGAGCTTCTTAAAATTTATAGTGATTGTAAAAACACCCATAATCGTGGGCAGAATTCCTTGAAAAACCACTTGACCACCACTATGTCTTTCTTTGTAGTGCACAATCGCAGGGAATGTTGGATGTTCCAGAAAATGTCCTTTCTATTTGTAGCTGTAGAGCCCAACTGTGCCTTGGGTGAACAGAGTATTTATCTATAACAAAGCCCGAACTCCCTGCATTATGCAGAGGTTCTGTGGCAAACATACTGAAGGCCCCGGCAGGCAAGCCAATGTGGAAACTATCATCTGAAGGCAAAAAATTTGAAAGAAACTGTGACTCATGCCTACCAGCTATGTAACAGCTATTAGCACTGTCAGCTACTAAATGCCTTTGCACATCTATTATCAAATGTGACATAGGTGGATGTCAAATATCAGTCTCTGGAGTGTGAGATATTGAATATTGAATCTATTTGCAAATTCTGAGGTGAGTTTGGAGTAACAAATTACTTTCAGCTCTAAAGTGTGACAAAAGCTACAATCTTAAACATACTTATTTGGGAATTAAGACCTGAGTAGGGTTGTGCTGTAAGTTCATGTGAATGATGATGTGTTTATTGTTATGACACAAATATATATCAAAATGCTGAATTGTAAGGAGGGAAATACAAATCCCCAAATGTGGCCAGCCTTGTTATCTACAGAAGTTGATTTTCCTCCATACATATATGGAGAACAGGTGCCTAAAAGTCTACACAGAGGTGCAATCTCCAGTTTTCAGTGTATCTAGAACTGAAGTGTGTTTTTCCTTGGTTGAAAGGAAGGTCAAACAGGACTTCCACTTAATCATGCTGTGTCTAGAAATGAATGTTTACTACTGGTTCCTAAAGATAGAGAGAGAAACCTTTTTTCCTCTCTAAGCAATAATCACAGAATAGCATTAGGTGCAACTTAGAGACCACTATATTAAAGATTTAAATTACAAATGTCCCAAAGAGATGAAGCCGAAGAAAGTGCTGAGGAGTTGAAAGACACACAGCTGAAGTATCTGCTAACCTCTATCATCAGTTAGTTTGATTTTCATCTTTATTTGATAATGGATTTAGTGCAGCAGCTTATTAGTATACAGTATCTTTCCATCCAGTGTAATTTTCTTTAAAAAAAATAGAGAAGTACAAATGAGTGCATGTAATGCATTTACACATTTTTGAGGTTTCATAAATTGTGTAAATTTTAAATACAGTCACTAATGAAGTATGTCTGGAAAACATGTATTTACTTGTATAAGAGTGATTTTAATGTTTGAACAATTCCTCCTTCTTGCATAATAAACACTTTACAACTCTACTTGGAATTCATTTGCGCTTACCTGTATAAGTATTCAATGTGCCGTTAACATTTTGTGTACAAACTGCAAAGCTAAGAACAAACTCAGTCAACAGCATAATGCAGTAGATACCGGCCCTACCACTGTTACCCTGACTTCTGGGGGTTCCTGGGAGCCACCTGGATTTGCTCCAAAAATACAAAGGTTGGGGAAATTAGTGGAGCACTGCTTAGGAAAGCGGAGGGCAGGGCAACACAGCAAGATCTTTAACTCTATGTTTACGGAGTCAGGCCACACAAGAACCAGATCATATATCTGATTATCAGTAGTTCGTTTAGCAGGATTGGCAAAATCTCTACACACAAGCAAAGCAGTCACTCACACAAGCGCACAGAGACTACTGAGTTCAAAAGAAAAAGCTAAGGGAAAGAAAGTGGTTATACTGCATCTGGTCCTGAAGACTGCGACTCAGGAAGAAAAAAAATAAATAGGACTCAGCGGGGAAAGAATGCTGAGGGGAGTTCTCAACTAGTAGAATGCCAGACGCTAGTCAAAGGTAGGAGTTCTCCAAAGAGAGCCCAAAAGAGAACTCAATTATAGTGCAAAGTATGCCTGGAGGGGCAGACCCTTTCCGGAGAAAGACAGATGTTCGAATCATGCAGATGGACCTTGTTTTGCATTTCAAGCCTCATCCGGGAGACACTTAGTCTCTCAAGGTGTCAAAGTTGTGGGTGGCCCATTTGATGTATGTATATATGCCTTTTTGAGGTTTCCCTCTTGGATACGTGAGTGGAGAATAGTTGGTCTGACCTATGCCAGGGGGGTTTCAGCCTTTAGACCTGGATGTCTCCGTTTCCATCCAGTGAACCTCTGGCTCAAATATAGATAATAAATACTTCACTTCCCCAAGACTGGTTCTATCAATAGATAATAAATATTTCCCTTCCGCTATTAACAGAGGTTACACCACCTCCAATTTCATTAGATACCTTAATTTTCTAGGGCATTTTTCAAGATCACTTGAAAACATTTGCCCTTTTAACATACATCAAGCACCCTTAATTTGCCTGAGGTTCCTTTATTCATTTGGCAGAATCAAGTCGTAAAGCTTTTCTTGGACTGTATGACATCAGCTTAAATAGGTGGATGGTCACGTGATTGGATTCTCTGGCCACAAAACAAAAAGAGAAATAAATCCCCTGTATGTACAAAAGCAACATCTTAATATGTTCTGATAAAGCTTTTCAAATTTGCTCTTCTGTCTAGAATCAGAAGAAAAATGTATTGAACAAGAATCTGTTTGCAATGAAGAAACTGTATAATAGGCATCTGACTGGATGACCTCCATGGATCCAGTTACTATCAGTTTGGTACTACATTCAGCATAAGAGAGTGTGGGAGTACTTCTAATGGCACAGGGCTGGCTCTACCCTTAAGCAGAGTGAGGCAGTCATCTCAGGTAGCAGATGCCAGGATGCAGCACTGGCAGTACCCTGACCATTCCCTGCTGTTAAAGAGCAAAGCTAAATGTGCCACACAACTCACCTTCCACACCATGCCTTGGCTGCTGCCCTCAAATGCAGTGGAAGTTGCTCTTCTGCCTTTCGTGTTAAGTTGGAGTCAGTACATGGAGCCAAGAGAGGAAAGAAGGAGAATCACCTGTATTGTGTCTCAAGCAACCAGATGTTTTGCACAAATCCTGGAGCAGCAGTCTACTGAAATGTATGTCATGAAGAATTAGTTGGTTTTTAAAGGGCCACAAGACTACTTTACTCACACAGTAGAATTATAGCAGTTTGATACAGTTAGCTGCCTTGCCTCCATTAAATTTTGTTTGGTAAGGTATTTAACATTCTCTGTAAAAGAGCTCTGGTGCCTCACCATACTACAAATCACAGGATTCTAAAAGATGGAACTATGACGATTAAAGAGGTGCCAAACTGCTATAATTTTTTTATGTACCTGTATTTGGTTTCCAACACAAATTTGGGTCCACCAGAATCAGCTGCATAATACCAAGACAAGGTTTGTTGTTGTCGTTTTGCTTTAGAACATAAGGAAAAAAACCCTTTTCGTATACCAGTAATAAAAAATAAATGTAAACTAACAATCTACTGTCCTTTTACGACATTCAAAATTCTGCTGCTCGAGGTCACAGTCTCACTCTGTCTAGTGCTGGGGCCAGCCCTGATAGATAAAATAGCTTGTGTTCATTAAGGCTCTGATTCCTGCATTATGCCATCAGAATCAATAGCACAGCATCCAGAGCTTCATCGTGTGAGCTATTTTGGTGGAGTTCAGCTGTTGACACTAAGATGGACAAGATACATGGATCTGTACCAGTCACAATGCACCACTATGACTAATGGCCAGCTAGGAAAGGAAGTCATTTTTGTTTCTTGGTCAAATGCACAATAATCAAGAAGTTCCAGATACCCCTCAATGTTAATTAGATGAGAGCCATTTCTGTCTGGCTTCTGGACTCAGACTGCCCTAATCAAATTGACAAACTTTGTGAGGACAGTTAGGGAGGAACATGATCCTATTAACCTTCCTTGGATTGTTCAACAGCTTCCAGTAGTATAGACCGTAGCAGTGCTACTGAAAGTGATGGTCCTTAGACTGGTGCTGATCTGCGATCTGGCTGCCAGCTAGTACCCAGGAAAGAAAGAAACAGTTGGATCCAATGGGGAAAAAGATGATACTGGTCCCTGGCACATTGGAAAACAAGGTTGCCAGCCTGTGGCATCAGATAGCCTGAATAGCACTAACTATTGGATCTTCCTGGACCAGTTCCGCTGAGGGTGAGGGACTTTGCCTGGAGGCAATTCACCTCCTGCCTTGGTGGAAGATTCCAGAAATTAAGTTCTTCCCTATGGGAATTTATTGTATATGGATTCTTGTGGAAACACCTCCTTATTTCCTAGCAGCTACCTAAAGCTATGAGAGCCAGAGTGGTATACTGGTTTCAGTGCTGATCTCTGGCTCTGGATAGCTGGGTTCAAATCCCTGCTCAGCCATGGAAATCTACTGGGTGACCTTGGGCAAGTCACACTCTCTCAGACTCAGAGAAAGGCAAAGCCCCTCCCCCAAACACATCTTGCCAAGAAAATCCTGTGACAGGGTCACTGTAAGTCAGAAATGACTTGAAGGAATACAACAACAACCAAACTAAAGCTACTGGGATGGGTTTTCTAGTGTTTCAAAGTGAGCTGTCATCCATGTGCTGATCACACTCAGCTCTGTTCCATCACAAGCAGTTACAGTGATGTCATCCTGGCATGATGCCTGAAGTCAGTAATAAACTAGATGAGGGTGAATAAATTGAAACTCAGACTGGATAGGGCAATGGTGTTTGTAATCAATGGCTAGGATCCTGCATCAGGAAACATACATCTATCATATAGCTAAATCTCTGTAGTTATGTCTCCCAATGGTCTATTCCCAATTCATATGGTAAGCAATGTGCCCCTCACTGCAACATGGCCATTTCTGTGTTGTTAGAGAGTAAAGGGATGAGTGGCAGTGTATACAGCTCTTTTCTCTTAGCTGGACTAACTAGCACAAGCATCTGCAGAGACCTCCAGGGGTCCTTGGGATGTCCTCGGCAGAGGACATCATTGTGGCATGTTCAACTAATGGAAAATAGCTGGACACATCCCCACTCATTTCCCTGCTCTCTGATAAAATAGAAATGGCCACGTTAGGGTGAGGGGTTGTGCTGCTTACAAGGTAACTTTTGGAAGGGATTTTGGTCACTGAATTCTGCCCTCTGCAAAGACTAAAAAAGTGAGTGTGATAGCATGGGTCCAATTTATACCATTTTCACAAACAAGATGCCAGCAAATCTTTCTAGAACTGAAGATGGCGGAAATATCACCACTGACTGAGGTTCTTGTGGACTTTCAAGTCACTTCTGACTTCTGGCAACCCTAAGGCGAATCTATCAGTCTTCCCAGCAAGATTTATTCAGACGTTTGCCTTTGCTTTCCTCTGAGGCTGAGAAAGTGTGACTTGCCCAAGTTCATCCAGTAGGTTTCCACGGCTGTGTGGGGATTCAAACACTGCTCTCGCAGTGTCCTAGTCCAACATGCGAACCACTACACTATTCTGGCTCTTGGCTGAGGTTTACTCTCTCCAAAAAACTAGATCTCTAATCTTGGTTATACTTCTGAAAATGCATGTGGAGGCTGTGGCCAAGGTTGTAGTTTATTAGCTCCAGCTAACTTGACAGCTATGCTCCTTCTATAAGAAATAAACCCTTGCCACCATTGTACACACCCTAAAAACTTCTTCACT
Organism: Iguana delicatissima; assembly: GCA_948472985.1. Taxonomy (NCBI): domain Eukaryota; kingdom Metazoa; phylum Chordata; class Lepidosauria; order Squamata; family Iguanidae; genus Iguana; species Iguana delicatissima. The sequence goes on along the minus strand of CAOKZL010003276.1, from coordinate 51,047 downwards.
CAAGTGTTATAACATGCTCTTTTAACGAAATTCAGGAGAGAACTTGCTCAGGAAAATGGCAATCTCACTAACTGCTACATCTAAGCGCAAGTAAGAATTCCATAGGTAAGACTTTGTTTTCAGGCAAAATTCAAGGTGTCTTTTCTTACCTTTACGGTCTGGTTGAAAGCTCACTTTCTCTTCTATAGAATCCTACTGTGTTTGTTGAAGGAAATTGTGGTACCCATGCTACTTTTCTGGTCCTCAGCATCTAACAGCCCTGTCTTCCATTTTTACTCGTATCATGGCAAAATTACATTGCGCAGCCTGAGCATAGGGAAAGGGGATATAAATTTTAAGCGAATTTGGGATGCATTGAAATTGACAAGTTATTACAAAATGTTTTAACTGTTTTTTGTTTGTTCTCCAGAGATAAACCAACTTTTAAATTGATTTGTGCTCTCTTATTTCCCAAGAACTGACATAACTGAAATAAGGTTGTAGTGGAACTGAGATAGAGATGCGCGGTTTTAGAAAAAAGATTTATTGTGCACAATGTCTCAGTGAGATAATTCTCAAAAGTCTGAGCCCCGCCTCTTTACATCCAAAACAATTTATACATCTCCAGTGCAAATTCATCACGTGTCCAAGAAAGGAAACTGACACAAACAACAGTTCTCATCATTTTCTGCGTAACCTTACTAATGTTGCAAAGCATGGCAAGGCCATAGCGAGGCACATTTCATCCTCCCTAACATTCTATTTCACAGTGTCCTATTGTTCTTCTCAAACACAGAATTACTTCAATTGCAGGGAAATTTAACTGCTTTTCTCAACTGCTTTTCCCTCACACCCAGAGGTCATCTGGGCTGACCCGAAACTGTCTCCACCACATTCCCCCCTTTATGCTAAATTCAAAACTTTGCAATTTCAAGCATGTACTATTTCCTTCTTCCTTATAGCACAAGTGATACATAGCAGCAGAATACATAGCAGCATTAGGATTCACTAACACACATTATACGCTGTTCCCAATAACGGAGGGGGTCTGATTTGTGCGTAGAGAGGTTAGCTTCCTGGTGTAACCCCAGCAGAAATCTAGCCCAATCTTCTATTCCTCAGCAGTTGCTGGATCTGACATGCGTCGCCTGGCAGCCCTGGAGTGCCAGTTGCATTGTCTAGCCCAGAATTCTTCTGACCCCCCTTTTCTGTAACCACCTTTTGGAACCTCCAGCTTTCTCCTTCCATTGACTTGAGCATTACAGATTAGAAAACACTTTTACATGCAGAGTAAAGACAGGCAGATTTAGGAAAGCCATTATGTTAGTGCAAAGTACTTCTGCATATAGTGCTTTTACCCATACTTACTTAGGGAACCCAATAATCATGTCCACATGCCTGCAGACCACTAGAATGTTCTTCTAATATTGTATACTTCAAAATGCATTTTCCCTTTTTTTGCCTTCAACTCATTTACATAATGACAACAGGTTGTATTTTACCAAAATACTGAGTACCCCTTCACAACTGAAGAGATAGTCTAAACCTATTTCATGCTGGGCTGACAGCCAACAACGCATCTGCTTTACATGAAAACCAATTCCCTTCATGGGGATCATGTGTTGTTATGTACCTGTTGCTTTTATTGTGAATCCTTTTCATTTTTGGCCAGCCAAACTATATCAATTTGTGCACCGAGTGAAAAGTGATTCCCTCAGTGGCCAAATCATTTCATCCCAGAAGATGATCCATATACCTATTTGCCATTGTAAAAACTGGTTGCTTTCCAGAACTGACTAAGGAGGACCAGCCCCCCTTATTCTCATATAACTCAATGAAACCATTGCTATAACTAAAGAAAAATTAACACTGGGATGTTTTCCTGGGCATGCCTGTAGAGATTCAGAGATTTCAAACTTTTCATTTCAGTGGGGATGGTCTCCTAGCTTAGCCCATGAGTACATACCCAGCCATTACTGACATTCAAGGTGTTCATGATCTGATTGGCCAGTTGGTGGAATTGTTTCACCTCCCAGCCTCCCTTGTTCTGCATCAACCTCATCATCACCAACAGTTGCCACATACACATATCTTCCAATCCCACAAAACATCCGTCTGTAGTGATAAAATAGGTAGGCCAGGCTTCCTGCCCCTCCTATGCCTGCCACAACCCATGTTATTGTCTCCCACATTCAGGATCTGATCGTGCATAAAATGATGCATGTGTCCCAAGTTGCAACCACCGCATCCTGGCCACCTTTACCACAGTGGATGTCCACCACTACCTGATAGGTCTCCTCCACCCATATCCAGGTTGCCCCCAATCCTTCACCCATGTCTCCTGGTTTGAAGGGATGTGCCAGTAGGAAAGGGAACCCCTGTTCTAACATTTCCTCCCTTGTTGTACTCAGAGCTTTCCCTAATGCACTAACCCTTTCCTGTAGAGTTATGTTCCCTTAATCCATCCAAAAGGGCTTTTGCTGAAAGGTGACAACTTTATGACTCTGTGAGGTGTGTACTGCATCTTCTTCCCCATCATAATGGGGCTCTGGGGAAAACAAAAACACTCCTGGTTTCTCTGTTGTGGGCTGCACATGGAATGAGAGTGAGAGGTTTCTATAAAATGGGCTAAGAAGATGAATGTGGTATCATGCCACTTGCCCTGTGCTGGCATCCAGTCCAAAAAAACGTAGCCAGGGCTGTTATCTGGGCCATACACGTTGAACTACTGTGTCTTCAGGATTTTGTTTCATCTTCTCCAGTTTCCTTAAATTCTGAGGTCTGCAGGTACAATGTGACTCCTCCGAGTGATTCCTAGTCTAATCTTTGATGATCTTGTGGACAAATGCAGGTCTGTTGTTTGAGTCTATATGGTGTGGGCCTCTTTGGGGCTGACGTTGGTCTCCTGGCCGTCTGACAGCCTTCAACTGTCCCTTTCTCTGTCCTCCGCCCTTTCAGTCAGAGTCCTGCAGCTGCAGTTCCACTTTCAGCCTGGAGGGGCGCTGTATTGCCTCTCAGAAGTGCCCCATTACCTTCTCCCTCCCAGCTCAGAGGTGCGCCATCACCTTCTTCTCCCAGCTTGCTTGTACTTTAGCCTGCTGGGTCTGGGCCAGGGAGCCTTACCAATTGCCGCTCTATCGGGAACTGGTGGGGGGCTTCTTCACAATTTGGACTGCCTTGCATCTAGGACTCTGCCTTTTCCTGTGTTCTTCATGCTCTTGCTGCCAACTTCTCCTTCCAGGATGTCAAGCCCTTGCTCTTCTCTGTCTGAGGGATGAGGGACAAAACTTTTTCCTCAGTCTGCCCTTGTCAGCTGGCCACAGACACCTTTACAGCCTCTGCTCCTCTCTCCTTTCAGTGCCTCCATCTGGAGCTAGCATGGAAGCTTGCTGCTTTGCAAATCTCTCAGCTCTTTGCTACTAGGCCATTCTCCAAGCACAATCTTATCTCTTGCTGCCTTGCCAGCCTTTTCCACACCCAGTCATTCCTGCTCGCCTCTCTTTTCCTGTCAGTCGCTTTGCTTCATACAGAGTCAGCCCTTGTCTTGGCCACTTAGATTTCTGCTGTGGTTGCTGCTGGACTTTTAGCATCAGTCTTTTGGCCCTTTTCCCTCTTCTGTCCAGTTCTAAAGTCCTAAACATCAAATGAACTAAGAAAGAGGGGGAGTGGATTCCCCCTTTCAGGTCTGACAAGTTGGGAATGAGAGCGGGATGGGGGTAGCCTCCTTTGCGTCTGCTTTGGCTGCTGTCCTTATTCCCTTTCCATCTCGCCCAACCTTGGCTGAATCTGCCAGCCTCCGCTCCCCCTCATTGCTTTCCTGGCCTCTTGGCCGGCGCCTCAGCTGGGGGATGTGTGCTGCTGTAGCCATTGCTTCTCCCGGTCTCACTCTCCTCTCTTTCATGCAAACACAGGCAGGGGCTCTCACTCTTGCAGGTTCCTTTGGAGGTGGGAGTGGCTGGCTGTTTCCTAAAGAGTCACTGCTGCAGCTTCAGAACCTCTGTGGGGCTTATCTAACACTTCACTTGTCTACTCTTTGCATTTGTAACCCTTAGGAGGAATTTATTCAGGTACTACAATGCCCATGTGTCCAAAGTTCCTATGTCAGCTGCTTCTCAAAAAACTCATTGTCAGATAGAGTTTTGCAGCTTTTTTCCATGTCAAGGGGAAAGCCAAAAGTCAAAGTCAGTCATTCCTAAACTTTCCCCTTTTCCTCCTCCATTCTATTTGTTGAATTAGAAAGGACTGGCCTTTTCCTGCTTGCAATTGCACACTGATTTCTTCCCAATCTAGGCCTCTGTCTCTTCTCTCTCTCCACTTGCCTCTTCCTCCTGCCCGCTTGGAGTCTCCCTTCTGAGTAGTCAATGCAGAGGCCAGCAATTCCATCTTCTTATGCATTCGTCTATCCTTTTCCCATTTCTCCGCTTGATCCCTATTCACATATACCTTCTGGGCAATCTCCAACAGCTGGCTCAAATTCATGCCTGCAAATCCTTCTTGTTTCTGTAATTTCTTCCATATGTCAGGGTAATTCTGGGACACAAAAGCCAAATTCACTGTTTGTTGGTTGCCTGGATCATCTGGGTTCACAGGGGTGTATTGTAGGCATCAAGTAGCCTCTCCAAATATGCCCTGGAGACTCCGTAGGTCCTTGGAGTACCTCTGATACTTTGGACATGTTAACAGCTCTCTTCATCCCTTCTCTCATGGCTTCCACTAAAAGGGCTTGATAATCAGTGAGCATATTCATCTGGTCAGGATTATTTGGATCCCACCCTGGATCAGCTAGGGGAACTCTGCCTCTCATCCATTGCTCGGGATTCGCCTCTGGTGCCCTGTTTCTGGCTAGCCGTTCCTCATGTTGAATTTATTCTCCTCCACTCCTCAGTGGTGAACAAGGTCAAAAGCAACTATTGACAATCCTGCCAATTAGGGACATGTGAGGCCATGATACTGGAGCAAAGTTCTATTATTTCTTGTGACTTTTCCATATAAGTTGCATAGTGTGTCTTCCAATTTAGTAGGTCTGACGTGGTGAAGGGTGTATATTGATAACTCTGAACCCGCCGGTAGCCCGTTGGCTGCTGAGCATCAACTACCAGTTGGTTGATCTGTCTGAGTGGGGCCACTACCTCTTCTTCACCACTGTCATCCTCTTCTTCTTCTCCACTCCCTTCACTCTGGGTCTGGAGGGGGGGTCTATCCTGTGGTCTCCTTGGCCTTTTTGCTTTCACCTTGGGCCCATTTCTAAGATTGAAGGCATCTGTGGGGCTTAGGCGATGCGTCATTTCACGTTCCCCTGCTGGTAATATGGGATGTAGGCTTTTCAAAGTTCCTGATTCTTGGGGAACCTGCATATTTGTCACTGAAGGGGAGGAGGTACCGGGGGGGGGGCCTTGTGTTTCCACAGACTGTTGATTGATGAAGGGATTCGTTGAGCTTCCCAATAATACCTTCACCCCTGGGGTCATTAGTGTTGGCTCTGTTACTTGCATAGATGGAGGTTCAGTGGCTTGTGCTGCCATGGGGCCACTGGGACTTCTGCTGGCACTGCCTGAGCCTCTCCTGCCTGTGCTTCCTGGTGGTGAATTGCTGGAACATATGGCGGGGGTTCACATAGCTCTTCTGGTTCCTCAGGAGGAGTATCTAAAATTATGGGACCTCTTCCGAATTTCTTCTGAGTCTTGTCCTTCATGACTAACATGACCCTGGTACACTGCTCCTTGCACCTCTCTAGCCAAGGTGGGGATTCAGTCACTATAGTGTCTCATGAATCTATATAAGGATAATGGTCCGCATGTTCAGAGTTCCCTACCACCACTGCATACACAGCCTTAATTTTATCTGGATCTAAACCCCCTTGGGGTGGCCATCCAACCTCGAATGATGGCCACTCTACCTCACAGAGGTTTTTCAACCTGCCTGGTGTCATTTTGGGACAGCCATAGCCACTCCCATATCCTTTCTTAAAATTTTTCAACATGCATTGAAGAGGAGTTTGTTGGCTACTCCCTCCTCCCATCTCCAACCCAAAAGGACAACACACAGTAGGGGGGTGGTTTGAGCTGCGGGTAAGGGGTCCCAACAGCTCGAAACAAAGAGGTAAACAACTTTCACACGCGCTGACTCACTGAGCCGGACGTTCCAACGGTCTCCAGTAAGAACTGCAACGCCAAGCACACTCACAACTTTCACACTACGAACACAGCCTCCCACCTTTCCCGTGTGTGTGTGTGTGTATGTGTGTGTGTAATGAATCCTGCGGTTTCAGCAGCTCCACCTGTTGAGTTGCTATACTGGGCAGGATTCCAGGGGGTATAATCCCTCTTCTTCCCCAGTGTCCCACACTTTAGGGGAAGGCCCTTGACACACTTACCTATGGCTCTGTTCTGTGGCTGTGTTCTGTCAATTTTCCAAACCGTTCCTGGGTTCTTTAGCTGGCAACCATCTCCTGGCTTCACACCCCCACGAACAGGGCCGTCCGATAAAAGAATCGGGGGTACCCAAGGTCCCTATCAATGGGGCACAGATGCCAGAGGAAACAGCTGCCGCTTCAAGAGGGCAAAAAAAAGCCCATCTATCCCGGACCAGAGCCCCCAAAATATGTAGTGGAACTGAGATAGAGACCCGTGGTTTTAGAAAAAAGATTTATTGTGCACAATGTCTCAGTGAGATAATTCTCAAAAGTCTGAGCCCCGCCTCTTTACATCCAAAACAATTTATACATCTCCAGTGCAAATTCATCACGTGTCCAAGAAAGGAAACTGACACAAACAACAGTTCTCATCATTTTCTGCGTAACCTTACTAATGTTGCAAAGCATAGCAAGGCCATAGCGAGGCACATTTCATCCTCCCTAACATTCTATTTCACAGTGTCCTATTGTTCTTCTCAAACACAGAGTTACTTCAATTGCAGGGAAAATTAACTGCTTTTCCCTCACACCCAGAGGTCATCTGGGCTGACCCGAAACTGTCTCCACCACAAGGTATAGGCGCCCAAGCCTTTAATGGCTGTGTAGAAGAAGGAAATTCACAAGCAACCCCTGAAGTTCCATTGTTTATACCAGAGAGGGACAACACGCACCTCAAAGCCCATTGTTGCATTTCTGAACAATTTTTTTTTTTGCATTTCTGAGCAAAAACGTTTGTTTTTTGCAATTTTTTTTCACCTTAGAATGCCTATAAATGCCCTCTAGGAGCCAAGGAGGTCCAAAAACATGTCCCCAGGTCTCTTACAAGGTTTGGGGCACAATTTTATGTTGAGGGCTGCAGCCCACCAAGGTCCCCTGTAGGGCTAATGTGGTCCCTTCTGTTCTACACAACCATTAAAGGGACAGGAACTTCATCCCTTCTTTCACTTGACAATCTTACCTTCCCCATTTAAGAAAAAACACCTTGCTACTGAGACTGTTACTCAAGCTGGCAATACCTTGTTCATAGACTTTTCCTAGGAGGCACATGTTGCAAAATTGTAGTATTGTAGACTCAAAATTACTGGGATAAATCTGAACCTTGCATGTATCTCCTTCAAACAGCTCCTGCATGCCTACCACAGAGGAGAGAGGCAGATAGATATGAGATTCTTCATTCAAAAAGAATTCCAGCACGTGAGTACAATCCACCCACACTCCTTAGAAATGGCACAGCCCAGAAACACATTTTCAACCTTAGCAAAGGCCAAACTAATTTCCAGGGCACATTATTAATGAGGGCCATGGTGCAAGAGCAAAAGATTTAGCTATTCTCCCTTTTGTTGACTGAGGCAAATTTACCCCTTTACTGAAGAAAAGGCAGCAAACAGCAGGTGTTGAACTGAAGTCATGCTTTTTTGTGAAGGAGTTAACCCTTTCCCCATCTATTGATTTCTCAATGCAAAGCATCCCCTCACTGAAACTACTGGTTGTTGAGTGGGAAACACAGCTGGGGAGATGGACATTTGCATAGAAAAAGTGGCATTCTGCGAAAGAGCAAATCTCCCTTCTCAGTACTGTAACTCTGATTCTACTTGCCTACCTCCTGCAGATGCTTTTAACAGAACAGAGTAACAGAAAGTTTTGGGGAAATCCTTTGATGGATTACACATGTGCTGTGTAGTTTGCACCTCAGGAATGTAAAAATGAGGTTTAAATAAGTGGATATATGGACAAGGCACATGCCAATTAAAGGGTGTTTACTTGAATATTTACAACTGATAACATAGATTAGTTCATTTTTACAAAACAGAAGATAAAGTTTACTCTGGAATTTTACAGAAGGCTGTAAATCTTTTTAAAACTGCTGAGGGAAGAAAATGGTTGACAATTTCTCATTTCTTTTCACCTTATCTCTTAAAATCTATTATCCAAATTACTGGTGTTCCAAAGCAACTATCAAAACCAGGAAATGAATTCAGGGTAAATCTTTTCCCCAAAGTTTGCATTTAATCACAGGACTGACTTTGACCTTATCAAAAGCTGTGGTTCATGCAGGGCTTCAATAACTGTTAATTTTGATGTTCAGCTCCATTAATTTTTACAACAGTGGAAAAGTACAGGCATTACTATTTACAGTATTTAAGATTCATACAATTGACAGTGCCCACAGTGTCACTTAGTGTTTGATAATTATGTTAAGTAGCGACTCTGCTTATTAAGATATACAATCTGTTTGCAGAACTCCTTCCTCCTAAAACTATCATGCGTTGAGCTTTATCAGATATGTAGCTGAAACAGAGTACCCGAGAAACAAGCTGGAGGTATAAGAATGCTCAGGAGAAGCCTGAGGTTGATAGAAGTAGGAAAAAATATGTTAAGAAACCTTTAAGGAGGAAGAACAACAGCCTTAAAAGTGCATGAAAATTGAGTATGCTCAGTAGCCACAGAATATTGAATATCTGTTAGGGAGGGGAAGAAGAAATTAGTAGCCTGGAAAATGACACAGTTGGCTGGAACATAGAAACACTCTATGCTGCAACATTGAGCTGCAGGTTCTGCCTGTATCCTCTGATACCAAACTTCTGTAGGTCCTACAATCATGTATTTAGGAGCAAAATAGGTGACAGTTCTGCTTACTCCAGAGATTCCTTAGGTATGTAGCAGTATATGCAAATAATCTTTCAAAAATATACACACAGCCTGACAGGTTATTTGATGGGGTTGAAAGAGGTACGCTAAAAAACCTTTTCCCAACCAAATTATATTTACATTGTGGGTCATGGGGTGAGGAGATTCAGGATTGCCTCTAGCCACAAATGGACTAAAACTGTGTTAGGACAGAGCAAAATACTAGTCTAATTCATTCAAGGAAGTGATTTGTACTTTGTTTATTCCTTCAAGGGAAGTTACAAAAAACCACTGGTAAAATCCAATTTTACCAGCTAAACATTCAACAGACATTTTATTTAAAGATATATAATTACAACATTCAAAATATCAAACATTCTTGCATTTTGTGCTTGGCAATCTGACTGTGAGGCTAAATAGCATACACTAGCACTGTATGGATATCAAGAAATGAGACAAAGTGGACTCCAATTAACTGATGCTTTGGGGCAATTTTTCAGGTGAACTATATGCAAGGTAAAGTAAAAAAAAACCATACTGTTGAAAAGTTAGTTACATTTTTAGAAAACACTCTAACACTTAACAATCAGATCATTTTGGAAAAGCATTTCTTTACATCACAAATATTAACTCCTATTTATATTTTAAAAATTTTTACCAAAAAAAATTGCATTCCCATAATAAGATTATAATAGGCAGACTTGTTCTCCTCTTGACAACTGACAAGACCTTGTGTTGTTTCTCTCCATATTTCATCTTTTACCTGAATTCTTATGTACACATAAATGTTTGTCAGCATGATTAAATAACACAGAAAGTCAGCTCCATAATGGTTGCAAATTTGTCTTTTCCCTTTTTCCCTGTTACAACCATGCAGTCCTTCATATCATACTATGAGGCCAGTTCACAGGCTGGATGTAGGCTATAAACAAGGTGTCCCCCATCCCTTGCAAACAATCCAACTGCTGAGAAAATATTTTAACAGATCTCATGAACCCAGTCTGCTTGCCCAGACATCCATTCATACGAAAGGAGGTGAGGAAGTGCTCAGAAGCCTGAGGCAGATTCCCATTCCCCCAATATAAGTGACGTGCCTGAGCAGTGTAAAGTAATTTTATAAATTCTTCTTCACGAAAATGGAATACCCTGAAAATGGCACCAGGTAAACTCTTAGATATATCGCTTATGTTTGGGTGCGCTAAAATCTTCCTTGACTTGGCTGCTAGATTTCAAAAAGTTAAACAATTTAAATGTCACAAAAATGGTGATTTAGAATGATGACTCTGAGAGGGATTGCATTTGTTGTGACTTTTACCATACTCTCCAAAGGCAACGCATATCCACTTGCACTAAAATAGCAGGAAAGGCAGGCAAACAAACATCCACATTGAAACATGGCAGTGTAATATGAAGGACACTTTAAAGTTTTTTTCATCCTTAACCCTTCAGGCCACCTGCTATTTTTTAAACAGATACACCCACCACTGGGCTCAGGAGGAACTGTTTCTGAAATTTAATGTTAAGCCTTGACAAGATGCCATATATATCAACAGTCTAACAAAAGCTATTGGACACATTTTACAGAATCTTATATGTTAGAACTGGAGAATTATTTTTTCCAGATTTGGCAGTCTCTTTTCAAGGAGCTTTTACAAAAATGTATGTGTGATATGAAGCATCATGGCAACTTAAGGCCCACTCACTAAAAACATTCCAACATGTATTACAAAAGGGCCAAACAACAAATTAAATATCAGTCTTCTTGCCCAGTCACATTCCTTCAAAGTGCATTATTTGGATCACCAGGAGTGTCAAGGAAAATTGAAGGTGATCTGGAACAGACTGTTCACAGGCCAACATAAATTCAGTTTATTAGGCTTTGGGTGAACCTATCTTCTGACATCTTATATTCCCAGAAATGTTCTAACCAATTCTTTCAGCCATACTGCTGACACATCCACAGACTGAAAGACCATCAATAAGAGTGAATGCAGTTATATTCTGAGCTAAGTAGGCACTGATTAAAATAAGTGATATCCTTGCCTACTGAAAGAACTATTATTTCACAATTATGCTTCCCAAATGTAAATGGAGCTCAATGTTACCAGTCAGAGTATGATTACTCCCTGGAAATTACTCAGTGTTGTCTGATGCCCACCTGAAGGAAAAAAACTTCACAAGCTATAACATCTTTCATAGCAATTTGAGCAAGAATTCATATGTTGCATTGATTATACCCCAGGAAATCAGGGACCGATGATAATTCAGATGGGCACCTCGAAAGAGGTGTGTCACTTTCCTGTCACGCTCCAGCCAAATCTTCATAAAGACCTTTGAAAAAGACTGGAATTCTCCACCAATCTGTGACTGCATGCGAGCTTTTACAACATTTAATGGGAAAAACAGGAATCCCAGCATAGCACCCAACACCCCCCCACAAATAAAGTCATTGATCAAATGAGTACTGTATGTTGTTGCTTCTGGCAAACACTGTTTGATAGGTCCTCTCAGTCCAAAGAAGAGAGCATTGCTAGGCCCATTCCGAAGGAGGATCGGCACCAAGCCTCGATAATATTCCCTGATACCATGCTCTCTAAGAACTCTGAATGCTTGGAAAGTGTTTGTAAATTTGTCATGATGTTTGTAGTCCTGTAGAAGTGTCTGCACACGCTCAAAAGGAGTCAGAACAGCTTCTGTGGTACCGGCAAGCACAGCTGCCAAGCTCCGGGTCAAGATTTCAGGGGCACTCATGTGCCTTAGGAGTATGGAAGACAAGTCCTCATACAGGCCAAACATTAACGCCAGGGTTGTGCTCTTCTGCATCAGCGGAGGGAGGATTCCACGGTACAGATTCCTGAGCCCATCCTTCTGCAGCTGACTTATTGCATCCCTGGTGCGTATGCCATATAGCTGCTGCCGAAAGAGAACTTTCTGGATGGGGAAAGTGACTGTAACATTTGTCATAGCTGCACAATAACCACAGAAGTAATGTTTGCCTGAGCTAACTTTTACAATCCGGTGACCAATTTGGTCTGTTTTTGACTTGTTAAGAACAAGGTCTTCTGAATCCATCATGCTGTTTGTTCTGTCCTTAAAGGAGTGTTTCCTTCTAGGAAAAGGAGAAAAAAAAATGCGTAAACAAATTGCACACAACTCAGTTCAGCTTTATGTTAAAAAAAAAAATCCAGGCACAGAGGTATAAAGCCCCCCCCAAAATTGGTTTTTTCCCCCACTCCCCCCCCAAACAAGTTGGTTAAAACTGGGGACAATGGATTTTGGGATATTTTATTTCAGAATGATGAATAAAATGGGCTAAGACAAGGTGTTTATATTTGTGTTGTTGTGTACCTTCAAGTTATTTCCAACTTATGGTATCTGTATCCAGTTTTGTTCGGAGGGTGTTTGCCTATACCCACCTTTGAGGCTGAGCACAACTACCTCAAGATCACCCAGTGGGTTTCCACAGCTGAGCAGGTTTTTGAAAGTCCTCTCTCAAAGTCCTCATCCAACATTCAAACCACTATACTATTCTGGCTCCCGTTTTTATTTACTCCCCCAAAATTATTTTTAAAAATTATACACAGGAAGACTTATGTAAGACAGTGTATACTATCTAATTATTGCAATTCCCTGCTCTTGGTATACTTTTTGCAGTTCTTTTAATGGGATGAATGATTTAGGTTTGTTTGACACTATGGAAGAGAATGCAGACAAAATAATTTTGTTGTGATCATGTTGATGGTCTCTTCTATTTTTGCTGTTTTTTGCCTGCTAAAACAAAAGGTGTTTTTTGCATTTTAGGACCTTATTGTTCTATTTGAAAGGGAAAAAAAAGTTGAAAAGGGAATTTAGCTTGTAATTATTGTCTGATTGTACTTTTAATATCTCAAATGTGACAATTTTAAGCCAAACAATATTGTAAAATTGTATTATGTGTGCTTTCAAGTCATCTGTAGGCTTATGACAACCCCTTGAATTTTATAGCGTTTTCTTAAGCAAGGAATACTCAGAGGTGGTTTTGCCAGTTCCTTCCTCTGAAATATAGCCTATACCACCTGGTACTTGTTGGTGGTCTCCTATTCAAGTACTAACCAGGGCTCACCCTGCTTAGCTTCCAAGATCAGGTGGGATCTGGTGCTTTTATGTTCCTAAAGTAACAAAGTCATTTTCAATTTGCAAAGGCTACTAATATCTGCCCCCCCTTTTTTGGCAAATTTTTGCAAACCCACCTCCCAGTTTCAAAATTTACAGAAATTTTTCATCTCTATTCAGTCATAAATTGGGAACCTTACTACTGTTATTCTTGTTTCTCAAGACCTCTCGTTACCCTAAATGCTAAGTTTCATGGAACTTCTAGCTTCAAAATAATGGATTATAGCGGTGGTGGTGGTTGTTTTCCTCCTCCTCCTCCTCGTAATACTATATACCCTGAGATATTGTCACTGGAGGCACTGTAGAAACTTTAAAAATAAATGATTTGCAGTACCACAATCAACTTCTGCAATCTGTCTCAACTGGGATCTCATCCCTGGAAATTTAGTGTGAAAAGTATTGCTAAGAAATTCATGTTCATGTAACATGTACGTGGAATAGTATCTTAGTGCTCCTCTACATTTCATTGTAATTTGTCATTTTGACAAGCACTATTTCCACTTCTTCCTCACCTTCCATCACTAACTACACCTTTTGTACATTTTTAAAGTATTTCACAACTCTGAGTCTCACAGACCTGGAAACATCCCCCCTGTCTTCATAAGTATCATTATATGCATAGGTGTATCTGTGCATATATGACTTCTTGTAAAATTAACAAGTCTAAAAACAAGGCAACTTTTCTAAGCTAGAAACCTAAATTGACAAGAAACAAGGGACAGGAGAGAGAAAACCAAGTGTCATCCAAATAAATGAAAATGGGAAGATAAAACAATGTATGAGGAAATGCAGGTGAAGAAGTAGTCTCAGTTGTCTCTACATTATTTTGTTTTGCTTTCTCACTACATTCTATTTTCCCATTCAAAATCAAATTTTATTCTGTCAAGATTACTTTCTCTGTTAAGTAAATATCATTTGGAAGCCACAGAAAGTATGAGGCGTGTCTGCATTTATTTAAAAATGTCAACTTGGCAGAGCATACAACAAAACAAAAAAAGCTAATGCATGTATGACTTCTTCTGCAATTAACAAGCTTAAAGAACAGCATAAGAAATCCCCATTAGAGATTTTACTACCAATGAATCTCATCTACTCTAGTCCATCTAACACTGATTTCAAACTCCTGCATCATAACTACACTCACAGTAACTCAACATAATGAGTGTCTGTGTGTATGTTAAGTCTGTTCATGGGAAAATATATAACTTATATAGTGGTCCCTTAGTATCTGCTAGGTTTGGTTCCAGGACTCCTCCATGGATACCAAAATTCATAGATGCTCAAATCCCATTATGTACACTGGTGCAGTAAAATAGCATCCCTTATATAGAATTGCAAGATCAAAGTTTGCTTTTGAATTTTTTAAAAAATGTTTTTCAAGCTGTAGTTGGTTGAATCTGTGGATACAAAATCCAGATATAGAGGGCAAACTATACCCTGTTCCCTTTTAAAAATGAAGGGGGACCCTAGAAACAAAGTTCCTTTTTCAAATTGTTTGCCTTCCAATTTCACTTCACTCAGCTAAACAAACAGATAAATTGCTTTAAGTTTCACCTTTGCTCCCAAGCAGTTTCATTTTCTGACCCTTCTCCAGGGCCTTGGGTAAACATCTACTTTCTCCAAAGACAACAATGAGCTCTGTGACATCTGAAAGGCTAACCATTTGTCTGTAGAGTAGGCTATCGTCCATGAAAGTTCACGCTACAATAAATGTGTTAGTCTTTAAGGTGCCACAGGGTTCCTCTGGTTTTTGCTGCAAACTAACTTGTGGAAGTTCTCAAAAAGGGGGGAAAAGACATTTTCGGAAAGAAAATGAAGTCAAGTTCATGGACCTTATGTCGGAACAGAATTACCAGAATTACCCCTTTTCTTCTGGAAGTATTCGTTCCACCAACGTACCTGCTGTTTAACATGCAGTGGCATTTAGCAGTGGTGGGTGGGAATCATTAGTCAAGCTAATGCCAGCGATTGCTCTATTCTGGAGAATGGGCTGGCACCTTGTTATCCAACAGGGTGAATCAATATCTGTGTAAAACTGCAACAGCAATGCAACAGCTAGCCTGGATAGAAGAAACACTGTTCAGACTCACATGACTACAATGACTTTCCAGACAGATCCCTAATGGTGCAAAGCATATAAGTGACTGCACAGCAGACACATAAACTTCCCAGTCAGTTCGTTATCTTTATGAGAATCCTCCTTTTTTCTCAAATTTTTGATAACTTAATCCAGACAAATGTGTCTAACAGCAGAAACTAGATAAATAAAAATCAAAAGATACAACACGGATTCATCCTTATGCCTCTTCCATGTTAAATTTCCAAGCATTAGCAACCACTTGAGCAGAACCTGAATAACGGTTGCTATTTGATCTAGTGGATTATATGGTGGCCAATTTTATTTACTCGCAAGGGTCAAGTCTATGGTAGAGTTCACGCCTTGATGAGTTAATTCAAAATTATACTCTCAGAAAGGAATGCAGTTCACTTCCCACTATAGAAGTTTTAAATCTTCCCTTATGACATTCACAATAACCCTGAATCTCAAGGCAGCTCATAACTGTTCAAGGAAAAAACCCAGCAGTTTCTTCAGCAATAATATATTTAAAACATATTATATACCACTAAGAAAACATTGTTTTGCTTACTAAGCATAGGAGATTTTATATTTGATTTTTCAAAACATGTGCAGATAGTGACAAAAATGAGTAATGATACCGCATCTATTTCTTAAAAACTACCAAGGTCCACCTCTGAGCCTCAAGATAATCATTCATACATGTACAGTTACCTTCCACACCTGTTATTTGTGTGTTACATTTGGAGAGTACCATAACAAGTCCCTGTCACTACTAAGTCTTCTAAATTGACTACGCATCATTTCATAATAACTGATGGACTTCTCCGTCATGGCGCTTACAATATTATAAAAACGTTTCTAATGCTCTTCTAAACCATGCTGAACTTTACACTACAATCACAGCAGCCTGAACTTTATAAAGTACCTTGGTCAGTTGTGATGTCACTCAAATTTGTAAAGACCAATATGTAGTCAGCCAGCCCTTCCACTTAATTCATGCATGCAAGAAACAGAAATGCTTCAAAGATACGCTCTATTTATTACAAAAACCAACAGACCTTCTGGGTACTGATCTGAGCATTGCATCATCAAGCTGAATCACTTCAGTGCAAAATGATCTTGAAACGGCTTACAATTGCTATCTCAGGAAAGCCACTGGGAACATCTGTTGCCTATTGAAAAAATTATTTTGACTTATTACACAACTGTTCAAAGAGTTCCTGCTCAAATTTAAAACTTTATCAATTTGGGACCTGAGTAGCTGCACCAATTTCTACTTCTAAATCAACAGTGGGAATCATGTAACCCTCCACATATTGTTAGACTGCAAGTCCCAGCATTCCTCTCCACTGGCTATGCTGGCTAGAGCTCAGGGGACATGCAAAGGAGAAGCACATAATTCTCATTGCCATTGCACGTTCATGTGTTGATTGTACCTCAGTCATCTCTAGAAGTATTTCTGTAGAAGCTTCCACAAGTGAGGCATCAGGGAAGGCTTCAACTGACAGTCATATTAACTTTTTTTTTTCTTTTTTTTTTGGTGCAAGGCAAAAACCCTGTTCCTTTCCTGCACTTTTATTCTCTGAGGAGTTTATTATCCCCAGCAGACCAGAAACAGTCGTCATGACAACCAAACATTTATATCTAGCAAAAATAAATGGGGTGTAGTTTCCGGGCAGGAGAAGCCACAGTGTTTGGCTCTTTTGTCTTTATAACTGCAAACATTTCTCCTATTAAGCTGCTGAAGCTTAAGAAAGATACTGCTACTGTATCTTTCAGTATGCCCTCTTCCCTGACTTTCTCTGACCGACTGACTAAGCAGCAGTGTGCGGCCAACACTTTAAATCTCCCTTTTGCTTTAAGGCTTCTGTGAGTTGCAATCTAAAACATCTGGAGGGCCACATGATTCCCACTCTTGATTCAGCATCGTCTTCTTCGTTGGCCTACATTTGATGCCAAGTTTTCTTCTGCTCCCCTCTTGGCATCAAATGCCTTTATGACTGTCCCATTCCCCGCCACCAATATTCCACCAAGTTTTATATGATCATTAGGAATCCTTAAGGAATTCCCAAAAAGTTAACTAGTTCATAAGGAACAGGGCTGTTGAAGGGTGGGGGGCAAACATCTGGTGGACTTCTTTTGTGAAGTGTTTTCTTTAGTGCTTTTAGTCCTGGTGTTGACAAGAGAAGCTTGCTGGGCTATGCTCAAATATATGTTCTTTGTGAGAATTGATGTAAAGAAGCTAAACTGTTGGGGGAAGGGAGGTATGCTCATTGCACTGAGCAGCTGCATTGGGATTTGAGGGGAAAATAAACAGGCCTTGATTTGGATGTGAAGACAGTACGTCACCAAAAACAATATTGCTGTAATATGCCATAGGACCTAAATATCCTAAAAGCACCAGATCTCATCTGATCTTGAAAACTAAGCAGGCTTAGCCATGGTTAGTACTTGCATGGGAGCCTTCCAACAAATTCCAGGTGCTGAAGGTTGTATTTCAGAAGAAGGAGCTGGCAAAACTATTCTTAGTATTCCCAGCCCAAGACAACACTATGGAATTAATGGAGTCACCATAAGTTGACAGGTGACTGAAAGACACATACACACAAATTTCTGGGCAAGTTCAGTTGTAAAGTTTAGCATTCTGAGTGCCTTTGTTTCCCGCTATGTTGGTAAAGTTCCATGGGAGGGTCTAGCTGTAGGTTTATTAAGCAGCCCAGCGTACTTCACAAAAGTACCTCCAATGACTATGGATAAAGAAACCCTCTGTTTTGCTTCTAATGTCATAATTTAACCCCCATTTCACCCATACAAAGGATCTAAGAAAAACAAGTAAATAGTATTATTTTAAGAGGATTCTGTATGACTCACTTATGATGACTCATCTGTTACAAAGAGAATGTGGGTAACTGTTCAATCACTGTACTAAGACTCCACAATTCATTCTCATAAATTGTGTTTCTCCTCTTCAGCCAACCCTGCAAACAAATATCAGCTTCTATACATACCCTGAGGCAGCCTTGCCCTACCATTTGCTATGGAGGAAATTTTCTGCAATTGCCATGTTTAGGAATGAAGAGATTTCTCTTTAGGATTTTTCATGGTATTAAATGCCTTGGCAATAAATGTTAAAGAATCATAAAATTTTAGAACTGAAAGGGGCTTTGGATGCCACCTAGTCCAATTCTGTGCTTAGTTCATGAATTTTCCAGCTACAGCATCCATGACAAACAGATGCGCACTCTCTGACTCTGGAGGCAGGGTGTTCTCCTGTCAAACAGCCATTACCATTAAGGAATTTCTTTTAATCCTCAGCACAGATCTGCTTCCTTGTGATTTCCACCCATTAGTTTACTCCACCAGTACCCAAAGTGAGAAACAAATATTGAAGGAGCTTTTGTTGTTGTTAATTGCTGTCAAGTTGAGAAACCTCTAAGACACCCTGTTAAACAGCCCTGCTAAGCATAACTAGCATTTTTGGTTTTCATCTAAGACAGTGGTTCTCAACCTGTGGGTCCCCAGATGTTCATGGACTTCAGCTCCCAGAAGCCCCAGCCACTATGGTCAATGCTCAGGGCTTCTGGGAGCTGAAGTCCACAAACATCTGGGGACCCACAGATTGAGAACCACTGATCTAAGATGTGAATCTTTAATTCTCCCCCCACCCACACTCATATAACTGGACTAATGAGCCTTACAGCCATATGTCAGTTAAATGTCACTACTGTATCCTCCAATAACTCTTTAGGCTAATTACTTCTTGTTGTTGTTGTGTGCCTTCAAGTCATTTCTGACTTATGGAGACCCTATCATAGGCTTTCTGGGGCTGAGAGCGTGTGATGCGCCCAAGGTCACTGGCAGGTCCAGTAAAATCCAAATGGTTACCTGAGTAAAGGTTTGTTTTCAAGCGGATAGATAAAACTGCCTCGTGTTTGTGTGTCTTGTAAAAATCTGTACAAATAGAAAAGATGTATGGCTATGTATTTGGTCCCAATTGATGTCACGAATTCCACCCTATGTCTGCATGAGTGGTATATACGTGTGCATGCATTTAACAGATCCTGCACTTTATGGACACAGAGAAAGAGAGGTATGGCTGGCCTAGGAGGTCTTCTGCAATTGGCAATGGGAAAGCGTTAGGTGTAATTCAAATTCTGGGCTGTCATTGTAGCAGATTTAATGCACTTGGCATACCAGGTGACAACGTACAGTATATATATATATGTGTGTGTGTGTGCGTCTGTATATATTTTAGGGAGAGCTTTTAATTCTTCGGGATCCCCTTGCTATCACGCTGCTCCTGGACCTCGCAGGAAGCCCCGCACATACACCACACACCAATCCCATTTATCTCCGTAGCAGAAAAAAGCATTTCCGGTACAGGAGGAGAGGGAATGCTAGTAACACAGCACAGCGAAAGAGAGCAACCCCCCATCCAAGGGAGGGGCTGGCGCGAACGCTTTGGAAGGCCCTGATCCTCACCCTGCCCTTGTCCAGAGGTCAGCGGGCAGCCACTTGCAAAGGGCCCGACCCCGGCCGCTGCTCGCTCCTCGCCGCCGCCTCCTCCTCATCCCCGTTCCTCCCTCCCTCCCTCCCTCCCTGCCTCTTCCGCCACCCTCCTCCTCCTCCCTTCTCCCCTTCTCCTTCCCCCTCCGCCGCCACCCGCTTCCTCCCCTCCTTCCCGCCCCGCCGACGAGCCTCACTCACCGCCCGCGCGGGCTGCGTGGAAGCGGAACGCCTGCAGCTCGCGCGCGCGCTCGGCCATCCAAGCAAACGCCCGCGTGCCGGCGCGCCGAAGGAAGCGGCCGTCCGGCCTGACAGGAGAGCCCCGTCGCACCGGCCGGGGCGCGCAGCCCTTCGCCACGCCCTCGCCGCAGAGACGCGTGACGTCGGCGGGAGAAGCGGCACGTGACGTGCCCCTCCCCCGCTCCCCTCGCTCGGCGCCCTCGGAAGAGGAGGCTGTTTGTCGTGTGGCGGGTCGGGCGGAGGCGGAGTCCCTTTGGCGCGCTTCCCCTCGAAAGCCCCCCTATCTACATTCTTTCCCTCTTCCTTTCCATCTGTTCCGTAGAATTACGATTTTGTGTGTGTGTTTGTGTTCTTCGTAGTGTGCAGTTGGACACAAAAGTGCGCAATTGGGGAAAAAAATGTGCAATTTGCAAAGTAATAACACGCAGCTGGAAAAAGGAGAGAGAAACTAAGCAGGTTAAGCGCTTGTGAAGAATTGACAGTGTTTCTCAGCAGTTTGGGTAGAGACGGAAGAAGCTCAGTTTGGAGAGACCAATTTTGGCCATTTCTGCACTGCACTGTTGTGGTGCTATTATTCCACTTTTCATCCTATGGAATTTATAGTTCGCTGAGGCCAAAGAGCTCTCCGGCTGAGACTTCTAAAGGCCCCTCCGTAAACTGCCAACCCCAGGATTCCACAGGACGTTGAAAGTGGAATAATAGCACCATAACAGTGTAGTGCGGAAATGGCCTTTGGCTCTTAATAAGGCAGCAGGAATGGCTTTTGCCCTGGCGTGTCAAGTGGGGACTTACCTGGGTCTGAGCCCCTGAATTGTCCTGTTACCAAACTAAGGCAATCCATAAATGAACTGTCGCTGCATAGCAGGTGAGCACTACTGATTCCTGTCAAGAAAGTGCCATTGATATAAGGGACAAAGCTTGCTTTGTGTTTGTCTAGTTTTTTCCTAACTGGGAGACAGGATTGTGTAGTTGGGATATCTACTTTGAAAAACCACCTGCCTAGAATTAGGGGACAATGAGGTCCAGGTAACTGACTTCAAAGGCTGGCCCAGAGTACCACGCAAGGAAATAAAAGCTTATTATTACCTCTGACCAGCTCTTGGTCTCTGGTGACTGAAAACAGAGGACAGCATCACATAACTTGCCACCTGTATTTGCTACTGTACCGGTTTCCTGCATCCCTGTGTAGTGAAATGGAATCTCTTCCATGAAACCTTTTCCCTTAGTCTTCAAGGGGTTAGTCTTCAAGGTGCCGCAAGATGTTTGGTGCAGTCCTTATGCTTATTTAGCCAGAAATTGGCGGATTCAGTTTAGCAGGGTCACTGCAAGCTGAACATTTCCTGGGGGCTAGCTGTGCTGGTCTTTTGCAGCTAAAAGTAAACAAAGCAAAAGCCGTGTGGTACCTTAACCAACAAATTTTTATTTGGCACAAGTCTTTCTGGTCTACAGCTCACTTCGTCAGATACTTGGTACCTGCGTTGGTTGATACATGTGTTCAGATGAGTGAGTGCGTGAAGAAAGGGTGTAACTAGTGGGCAGAGAAGCAATATAAGTGCAAAAGATACAAATGGTATACACCTCTGTGTGCAAAAGTATTAACAAAACTAAAACTGAGATCAGAAATGGCAATGTTTGAAAACCAGCAGGGAACACTTCAGTCTCCCAGGACACTCTGTCTTTAACCTTGACATGGTTATCTGCAAACACAGACAGACAAAAACCAAGAATTTCCAAGACAGATTCCAACAGCAAAACAGTTCAACAAGAGGTCTGCTTGTTTCCTATGATGTGAATAGAAGTATACTTGTTAATCAGCTCATTTACACAGGGCTCTTTCTGCAGCCACCAAATTGCTATTGGTTAATGACCACTGTTAAGGTAATGGTTCTAGTAGACATCAAAGTCAGAATCATCCATGCCACAGTATTTCTGATTTTTAGGTATGGTCACTGAAGCTGGTCAGTGAAGAAAGCTGACAGGAAAAGAATGAACCTATTTGAAAGGTGGTGCTGACTGAGAGTTCTGCAGATAACATGTACTGCTAAAAAAGACAAACGAATGGGACTTAGAGCAAATCAAACCTGAACTCTCACGAGAGTGACCTCTCACTAGATGTGAATATGACTGAACTGAAGCTGTCATGCTTTTGACATATAAGATGACTCATTAGAAAAGACAATAAGGCTTGGTAAAGTGGAAGCAGTCGGGAAAAAAGGGAGACTGTCAGTGGAGTGATTCAATAACGAAAGCCACAGCTGCCTTGATTTAGCAAGACCTGAGCAGGACCACTGATGACCATGGGTCTTTGAGATCTCGCATTCATAGGGTTGCCCTAAGTTGAAGTTAACTTGACAGCAAATAACAATAGTGAAGTTATAGTCACTGGCTAGGATCCACTTCTGGACTTCTGCTGGCAGAACAGAAGGGCCCAGCGGAATGAGGATGGGATGACTGCTGCTTCCCCCTGCAACTCCCTCTGTACGTCCAGAATCTGGCCCAGGAGGGCAGGGAAAACCTCCAGAGATAGTTTTAAGGTGGCATACAGGTGAGGCAAGGGGAAACTTCTGCTGCACTTGCTCTCAGCTACCAGCGCAACATTTGATTTGCTCCATTCTTTCTAGTTCAGCATTTCAGCCTCCTCTCTCCATACTGATTACACCATCTATCTATTCACCTGTCTAAATATGCGTACAACAATCTGCCAATCAGGCAGTACCCCATGTCCCTAAAAAGGGGGGTTGCAGTGGATAGAAACAGGCCATAGTCCAAAACCAAAAAAACATAGCAGTCTTTCAGGTGCTACAAGCCTTTTTGTTGTTTTTAACTGCATATAAGTGGATATAAAATGGCAGATTCTCTGTTTTACATTATTTAAAATTAGAGATGGGAAAAATCCAGAATTTTCCAATCCCTGGAAAAATCTAGGAATCCACGAATCTCATGAATCTTGAATCTTTCAAATACTTTTTTTTAAAAAAAGGGCTTAAAAAGCAAGAGAAAGAAGGATAATCTTGGGCAAGACACACTCTCTCGGCCTTAGCAAAAGCCTAGGCAAAGGCGAACGTCCCTCTGAAGAAATCTGGCCAAGACAATTGTCATAGTTTTGCCTCAGGATCTCCCCAGATTGAAAATGACATGAAGGCCCTTTCTACACAGGCAGGAAAATGTGGATTAACCCCACATTTTCCTGCCTGTGTAAACAGGACCACTGCAGTAGAGAGCTGATCCAAGTCAAAACTGGCTTTTCTTTGCATAGCTCCTTTATGGCATCCTGGGGTTTGTAGTTTGATGCTGCACCAGCACACTTTGGCAGAGAAGACTGTGACACCTTGTAAAACTCCAAAGCCCAGAATTGTGTCTGAAAGAGGTTTGCAAGGGAGCTACGCAAAGGAATGTTTCAGCTGTCCTTGAAATCTCAAGAAGACTGTACCTTCCAGTCAAGTGCTGAACTTAAACATTAAATGTTCAATTTAAATATCTTAGAATACAACCCTGGATGTAATTTCTGAAATTGTTAGCAAAGGCCGTTATTACACCAAGGGAAAAACTCACCTACTTGCCATCTTCCCTTGTGTATCTGGTCTCCCAGGGTTTCAGGCGTACCGGTCTCCAACAAACTATTCGGTTGGTTGATTTGAAAGATTTGGTTTGCCTATTTTGGCACAGGGATTTGGATTCGAGGATTCAGTTGGCCCACCCCTATTTAAAATATACATCCTGTACATTCACCATAAACTAAAAAACAAAGCACAACTCATTCTAAATATCTCACCTGATATAAGATATCAATGATATATTGTACATTAAGCAATGTTTAAGATAAATGCAAGATTTTTGGTGGTGGGGATTTTTCAATGGCTTATTAATCATTTTATAATACAAAAATATACCTCTGTCCATTTCATCGTAGTAAAAAGCCACATTGTATTACAGTTGACCCAGAAAGTGAGTTATTTACTCCCTTTAGAATCTAGGAATGAGAATTTTTCCTACACAACAAAAGGAAATTATTGGTTGTTTTCTGAAACTTAATGTTATAATAGGAGGCATTATGGTCACTGGGTGTGAGAGTTGTCTGTTAAAAACTATGGAAGAGGGCAGGGTCTGGAAAAGAATGAAAAAATTATAATCCATTTTTTTCTGCCCTTCATTGTAAATATTGGCTTGTTCTCAAAAATATTTCAATCTTAATGAATTTGTTCTGATGGACTACCCTTCCAAACATTTTTTTTTAGACTTTAGTTTTCATAACCCCCAATGACCAGTCATGTTAGTTGAGGCTGATGGGATTTTGTAGTCCAAATCATCTGGGAAGACCCCCTTCCCCGGAAAGACTGATCTTGACAAACATGGTGGATTGATCCCCCCCCATAAACACACAGCTACTGTTATTCCTGCCCCCTCTCTGCAATTCTGGTAGCTCTTTAAAGGTATTTATTATTTATATCCCCTCTTGCCATGATCACATGGCAGATCATCTAACAAAACCAAACCTGTACTAAGCAATTGCAACAAATCCATTAGAAACTGCTGCAACAAACATAAGAATCTGAAAACTGGATAGCTACTTTGCAACGTTCATTCTGTGGCCTTCCATTGAGCGTGACAGCAACAAGTTTCTTTTCTTACGGGCTTGTTAAACTGGCTAAACCGGATTGTACTTCCAACTGCAAAACGCTTCAGTAAAACACAGATACAAAATCCTGCCCAGAAGATGGAGTTTCAGCTATCAAAGAACCTGTGTATTTCGCCTAAGGATGGAAACAAATCTGGGTAATTGCTGGTTTAAATGGAAGCTCAACTTTTGCTTGTTTCTTCTTCCCAGCAATCTGTGGAACAGCCTTACTCTCAGCCAAAACCATTGTAGCATGTAGCTTGATTTGAATGTCTGTCATTTCCTTCCATGCTCTCTCTTAAGACTGAGACTAAATTCAGACTTCACAGTTTCAACAGTAGACAGCTTCCTTCCCCACTCTGTTTAGTGTCTTTCTTGAAGAATTCTGGACAACTTGAACCGTTGTATTCTGTTTTGTGATATTATGGTTTGCCTAATAAAACGCTTTGCCCTAATACAGAATTGGGGATTATTTCAGGTAGTTTAAACACCCTTAATACTATACTTAAGGGACCTCAGTACAGGAAGCCTCGACCTTTTGATGCCTCATTATCTGATGACTCACTCTTTTGCCATTTCTAAGTTAAGGAGAAGTTCCATTAATTTGAAAGGTTCCTCTCTTTCATCAGTTCTTGCCTACAGAAGCTAACTTGAAACTGCTTGTGTGTGTGTTTCTTGCAAAACAAGATGAAAGGGTAAAAAAGGCGTTACGTTGGCTGAGGGATTTTGCAAGCAGTGTATGCTGTGGTGGGTCCCAAGTGAGTGCTTTTAAGTCCCTCATGCTCCACTACAGTGCAGTACAGTACATGAGTTCTGCTTTTCAACCAACTCCATTTGCTGACAGTGCTCCAGTCCCTAACCTGTCAGATAAGTGGAGGAGCCTGTAAACTTCTTTGAACCCCCATAACCTCATGAAATGCAGAAAGAAGGTCACAAACAAATGTGACAAATGTTGCTATCCAAATTCTACCTACGTCAAAGGCAAGGGTCATAAAATCTGGACTGGGCAGTTTTCTTACTTGAACATTTTTCTACACTTTTCTCTATCCTTTCTGAACATTGCAGTTATATGCATTTATGCTCAGAAACAAGTCCAACTGTATCCAGTGAAGCTTACTCCACGGAAAAACAAGCATAAATTGTTGTTGCTGTGTGCCTTCAAGTTGTTTCTGACTTATAGAGAGTCTATCACAGAGTTTTCTTGGCAAGAATCATGGAGGGGGTTGCTGTTACTTTCCTCTGAGGCCAAGGGAGCCTAACTTGCCCAATGTCATTCGGTGAATTTCTGTGGCAGAGTGGGGATTTGAACCCTGATCTCCAGAGTCCAAGACCAACACCCAAAGCATTATGCCACAAGACAGAGGCCATTTCCACACTACACTGTTATACTGCTATTATTCCACCTTCAACATTCTGTCAAATTCTGGGGTTTGTAGTTTACTGAGGCCAAAGACTCTTTGGCTGAGAATTCTAAAGGCCCGTCCCTCAACTGCAAACCCCAAGATTCCGCAGTATGTTGAAAGTGGAATAATAGCACTATAACAGTGTAGTCTGGAAATGGCCAGAGTGTATCCTGAAACTCAGTGATGAGAGATAAATGGGAAGAAGTTCTACTGCCATCTGGTGGCTATGACCCCAGACTGTCATGCCAGTTCAGAGTAACAGCATTTAGTATTGAGAGGCTGGATTGTTTCCTTAAAATAATGTTGATTTTGCAATGGTCAGACTCTAGGTATGGGAGAAGGGTAGATAAAATGTTTTGTCTACAGAAATCAGGCCCCTAAGATCCCCAGTGAAAGGCTCTTGGCAAAAACCTACTGCATTTTTTTTAAATCAAAGCCATCAGTGGTCTGGCTGGCTGAGTGCTGCTCCTTATCAATTGCAACAGCCAATTTATGAATATCCCTTTCTTTGAAGGCTGAGTTAGTCCAGTTTTTAAAGGATTTTTGACAAGCAACAAAGTCTCCTTTGTTCTGCAAAGCTTTTAGCTTGATTTGAGATGTCCCTCCTTGGTGTTGGATATTTTCAGTTGGCTCTGATTATTTTGCCAGACAGCCAACATGGTACAGTGGTTTGAGTGCTGCACCAAGGGTTCAAATCCCTGCTTGGCTATGGAAACCTACTGGAAGAACTTGGACAAGTCCCATGCTCTCAGTTTCAGAGGAAGGCAATAGCAAATATCCTTTGATTCAGTCTTGCCAAGAAAATGCTATGATAGCGTCACCATAAATCAGAGTTTACTTGAAGCCATATAACAACAGCAACATAGTACTGTATTTTTATGCATATTTTAATATTGTGAATCACTTTAGGGGCTGTGAGGGATCAGAAGGAAAAGTATCATTTTATTGAGTATATATAAATAGGCTGGGGCAGATGATCCTTTGCTTGAAAACCTTCACCAGGCAGAGCAGACACGGTTGAGCTGAATGGTTTAGTGCTCCCATCAAATACAGACATACCTCTATTAACAAAGCCTCTGTCAAAGAAGCTCCTTTTTACAATCTCTTTTTACACCTGCCCAATCCCCCTTTGTCTCATCCTCTGTATAGCTACCCGTTTTTTCAGCAGCATCAGTACTGGGAGAATGTGGGAGGCTGAAGAAGCACAGACTTTCAGTGTCAGATTGCAGCACCATGTCTCAAGCTTTACTGCAATGTAATAAAGCTTTTGCTGGGAAACAGTGGGGTCCAATCTCGAGCTTATCTTACTGGAGCTGTGTGTGTGTGTCCTCCTGCAACAGTAAACAACAGATGCCTCCAGAATCCCTTAGTGAGAATGTGTGAACACCAAAAATGGAAAAAAAAGAGAATTGATAAGCTGCCTTACCAGTTATACCCAGCATGTTTTAAAAAGTATGTATCTATAAGCCTGGCCATCACATGGAAATCATAAGGAAAAATCATTTCTGGATGCATTTTGGAAGAAGCCCTCAAGTGGTCTCTAGAAGGTGCAGAATGTTTTTGCTTATTTATGCAAGGCTTACCTGACATTTTACATACGCATATTGTTAATCTAACATATAAAAGTCAAAGACCTCATATGATTGGCTGTGTCAGACGAAGACCTCTAAGGAGATTCTGTGGAATCCAAGAGTTTCAGTTTAGGGAAGCCAGAGAGCTCTTGGGCCTCAGTCAACTGTGTCTGTCTTGAATAGGCCAGTTGCTATGGAGATGAGGCCTAGCAGCAAGGAGGACTGCAGTGTATTCCCTCCGGAACCCAACCTGTGTATGATAATAACTCTGAATACAGATTGGATTGGAGATTATGGGGAAAAGTAACAGGTAGTATACAAGACAGTTTGGGGAATTAGAGATACAGGATCTCAAATCTTTCTAACAAGTATTACCTATAAGAAAATAAAACCCTGGGCAATAGACACTAGTTTTGAATAAAACAGTTGCTGAAACATGTTGAACTGCTTCTTTAAGTGTTTTCTTTTCCCTTTTTATTTATTTTTTCTTTTGGGTGGTGGTGGTGTAGGAAACTATCTCTATCCCTTCCATATTATTTCTGCCTCTGATACCAAAGCTTCTGTTAAAGAAGTAATGTCCAGGGTTACATTTACAGTACTTTGTTAAGCAAAGAATAGCTGTAAAAATAGATTGTAAATATCTTTAGGCAAGGGGTTGCATTTTTATTCTGTACTAGAAATGCCATATTGGCATTTATTGGTGTATAAATCTTTTATCTCCATCTCTGTAAAAGATGGTAGATGGCATTTTTGGTTTGAATTTTTATGATTTCTCACAGTCAAAATAAAACCCAGTATTAGATTGGCAGATCTGTTTCCACAATTTACAGACACATGTGAAGGACAATGTTTTGATACTGCAGACATTGCTTTTCAGTCATGGACTTTCGTAGCCCTG
Source organism: Iguana delicatissima (assembly GCA_948472985.1). Lineage (NCBI taxonomy): Eukaryota > Metazoa > Chordata > Lepidosauria > Squamata > Iguanidae > Iguana > Iguana delicatissima. The sequence continues at coordinate 22,563 of CAOKZL010003276.1, read as the reverse complement.
GCCTCTTCATTCAACTCTGTCAAATTCAGTAAAGTTCCAAATAATGCCCAGAGTACCTGTGTATCTAAGGGCCAATGAAACTCTAGAATAATCTGTTGTGCTCAAAATTACTATAGGACAGAAAACCAGTTCAGATATATGGGAAGCCGCTATACATCCAGCACAATGGCACTGAACCTGATAAGCATGCTTGGCACAAGGGACTGGATACCTTTCCAATCCTGTATGTTAGGAATCCTGTGTCAGCCTTTGATTAACGGATTTTATCCAGTGAATCTGGATGCCATCACAATGATTAAGATGGTGTCAAGTCAGTAAAGAAGACCCCACTGTAGGTTTTTGTCTTAAGAGGTGTACTCCATGCCTCTCTCCTGCCTCTGTGTGTTTCTTTTATTTTGTTTGACATTAGGATTCCTAGTTTGAAATATCAAAAGTGCAATGCACCTTTAGGAGTGTATACTTCTTTATTATCTGTTTGATATATTGTATCCCATACATATTCTCCTTCCCTATTTTGTCCTCACAACAAACCCATACAGTAGATTACCCCAAGTGGCCCATCAGGTAGATTACAGTGAGTGGCCTATATGGTAGATTACTGTGAGTGGCTCAAGTTTTAAAATCATATACATAGAAGCCATTTTTATACTACACTGTTATAGTGCTTTTATTCCACTTTCAGCATCCTGTGGAATTCTGGGGTTTGCAGTTTAGGGAGGGGCATTTAGGATTCTTCATAAATACAGTAAGCATAACAGAAACCAGATGGAATGGAGAGCATCAGTGAGAATCAGTCATTTCTTGATACAAACTCTATTGGAATGAAAAGAGGAAGGGTGTAATGGAGGTGGCATCAATTTGTAGGCCCAGGGGGAGATTGTAAGAACCAAACTAAAAATCTCAAACGGGGTTGGCTCCTCCATAATATCACTGGGTAAAAAATACCAGTCTCCAAAAGTAATTTAGTCCTAGGAGCACGCTATTTTTCGTCCAGCTAAAATGCTCAGAATTCTATTGAGCTAGGGAATAGCATAAAGAATGCATTCAAAGAAACAGTGGTCATTTCCACACTACACTGTCATGGTGCTATTATTCCACTTTCAACCTCCTGTGGAATTCTTGGGTTTGTAGTTTACAGAGGCCAAAAAAGCTCTCTGGCTGAGAATTCTCAATACCCCTCCCTAAACTGCAAACCCCAGAATTCCACAGGATGTTGAAAGTGGAATAATAGCACTATAACAGTGTAGTGCGGAAATGGCCAGCGTCATCTCTCACCTCATTGCTGCCCCTCCCTCCCTCCCTCGTTCTCTCTCACTTCCCACAACAGATACACCCCAGAGCTTGGAAAGTTACTTTTAAAAAGTAATGGATTTCCATTACTCAGTCATGTTTAAAAAAGTAACCCATTGCTTGCTACTGTCACAAAGTGAAAAGCAACTCCCTTCATTCCTTGCTGCATGGCTGCTATCTTCCAATTCTTATTGAAGGGATAGTATTAGGATTCCCTCCACTAGTCAACAGCATAAACATTGAAAAATTCCTCTCAAAATGCCCTTTAAAATTAACTTTTGAAAGTTATTAGAAACCATTACAGTTACACCAATAAAGTAAGCTTCTCTTACTCATTCTGTTGCTTTTGAAATCATGCCCAAAGCGTTACAGATAAATCTGTTGTTGTTATCCTGTTACTTCCACACCCACCAACACAGATGATGAAATCGGCATGTTAAAAACCCTGCACCATAGGCTATTTCCGCACTAGACTGTTGTAGTGCTATTATTCCACTTTCAAAGGCCCCTCCCTAAACTAAAAAGCCCAGGATACCGTGTGATGTTGAAAGTGGGATAACGGCACTGTAACAGTTTAGTGCGGAAATGGCCTTGGACGCAAAGATGGACTGAACTTCAGTTAAGCTTGGCCCTCGCTCGCTCGCTCGCTCGCCCAGAAGGGCCCGGGGCTCAGATGCAATTCAGACGCCGCCCCTCTATATTCTTTCAGTTCATCTTCTGACCTTCATCAACTCTGAGCCATGTGACTGCTGTTCATTTTTCACTTCAACATATGGGGCTCAAAATCTCAGAGGAAAACAGGCTGCACAGAAGCAAAAGAAGACAAGGAAAAAGCACTTCATTCTGGGGTAGGAAAAACTGAATCTTAGGATGAAAGTTAAGAGGAGGTGGAAACACTTGTTGCTGTTGTTGCGTGCCTTCAAACTGACTCCATCTTAAGGTGATCCTATCATAGGGTTTCCTTGGCAAGTCTGAATCAAAGGAGGCTTGCCATTGCTTTCCTGAGGCTGAAAGAGTGTGAGATCTCCAGTGTCACCCTGCGGGTTTCTGTGTCTGAGCAGGGATTCTAGCTGTGGTCTCCTAGAGTAACATCCTACTACACTACAATGGCTCACTGTTCCAAGAACTCTTGGTTGGGAGTAAATCATCCCAAAAGGATGCAGCTGAAAATGTTTCCAATTGCCCCAATAGAGATGAGGTAGAAATTAGCCAAAAGTGTATGTTAAATACAATAGATAATGAAAGAGGCCAAAGAGTCTTAGGGTAAAAGGCACATGCCCAAGACATGTGGAGAGGGACACGGTGTATAGATGTTTTTATGCTGCTTCTAGACGCCTCTGGCCAAGGACAGGGGAGCTAGAGTGCTTAGTTTTAAATATGATTTTAAAGGAGGGCATAAATACAGTAAGCATAACAGAAATCAGATGGAATGGAGAACATCAGTGATATATACTCATTTCTTGATACAAACTCTATTGGAATGGAAAGAGGAAGGGTGTAATGGAGGTGGCATCAATTTGTAGGCCCAGGAGGAGATTGTAAGAACCAAACTAAAAATCTCAAAAGGGGTTGGCTCCTCCATAATATCACTGGAGTAACAACACCAGGCTCCAAAAGTAATTTAGTCCTCGGGGCATGTTATTTTAACTCCAGCTAAAATGCTCAGAATTCTGTTGAGCTAGAGAATAGCATAAAGGACACATTCAAAGAAAGAGTGGCTGTTTCCATAGAATCATAGAAATGTAGAGTTGGAAGAGACCACAGGGGCCATCCAGTCCAACCCCCTGCCATGCAGGAACCACTCCCATCAGATGGCTATCCAGCCTCTGCTTAAAAACCTCCAAAGGAGACTCCACTACACTCCGAGGCAGCATATTCCACTGCTGGACAGCCTTGACCGTCAGGAAGTTCTTCCTGAGGTTCAGGTGGAATCTCCTTTCCTGCAACTTGAATTCATTGCTCCTTGTCCTGGTCTCTGGAGCAGCAGAAAACAAGCCCACTCCCTCTTCTACATGGCATCCCTTCTCTTCTGCAGACTAAACATACCCAGCTCTCTAAGTCTATCCTCCTAGGGCATGGCATCCAGGTCCCTCACCATTTTGGTTGCCCTCCTCTGGACTTGCTCCAGCTTGATCATTTCCTTCTTGAATTGGGGTGCCCAGAACTGGACACAGTATTCAAGATGAGGTCTAACCAAAGCAGAGTAGAGTGGTACCAGTACCTCCCTCGATCTAGACACCATACTCCTATTGATGCAACCGAGAATTGCATTGGCTTTCTTGGCTGCCACATCACACCGCTGACTCATGTTCAGCTTGTGGTCTATTAAGACTCCTAGATCCCTTTCACATATACTGCTATCCAGGCACGTGTCCCCCATCCTATATTTCTGTATTCCATTTTTTCTACCTAAGTGTAGGACCTTACACTTCTCTCTGTTGAATTTCATTTCGTTAGCCTTGGCCCAGCTCTCCAATCTGTCCAGGTCATTTTGAATTTTGATCCTGTCCTCTGGAGTATTAGCAACCCCTCCCAATTTGGTGTCATCAGCAAATTTGATGAGCATGCCCACTATTCCTTCATCCAAGTCGTTGATGAAGATATTGAACAGCACTGGGCCCAGGACAGAACCCTGTGGCACCCCACTAGTCACTTCTCTCCAGGATGAAAAGTAGTCATTGGTGAGCAGCCTTTGGAACGGTTAGTCAACCAGTTACAGATCCACCTGCCAGTAGCCCTGTATAGCCCACATTTTACTAGCTTCTTTGCAAGAATGTCATGGGGAATTTTGTCAAAGGCCTTACTGAAATCTACATATGCTACATCCACAGCATTCCCTTCATCTACCAAGCTAGTAACTCTGTCATAGAAAGAGATAAGATTAATCTGGCATGACTTATTTTTGAGAAATCCATGTTGACTTTTCGTGATTACCGCATTGCTTTCTAAGTGATTAAAAACGGACTGCTTAATGATCTGCTCCAGGATCTTTCCGGATACTGATGTCAGGCTGACTGGGCAATAATTATTTGGGTCTTCTTTTTTTCCCTTCTTGAAGATGGGGACAACATTTGCCCTCTTCCAGTCTCCTGGAACTTCTCCTGTCCTCCAAGATTTCTCAAAGATTATAGCAAGCCGTTCCGAAATGACCTCTGCCAGTTCTTTTAATATCCTAGGATGCAATTCATCTGGCCCTGTAGACTTGAATTCATCCAGTGTGGCCAGGTATTCCTGTATCACCCCTCTACCTATTACGTGCCTCATTTCCCCTGCTTCCTCACCTGCTGCCCAACCGCCAGGTTGAGTGCTTGTATCTTTCTGGGGGAAAACTGAAGCAAAGAAGGTGTTAAGTAGTTCTGCCTTTTCTCTTCCCCCTGTTAGTAATTCGCCATCTTCTCTGCGCAGTGACCCTATTGTCTCCTTCTTTTTCCTTTTGCTGCGGACATATTTTAAAAAGCCCTTTTTGTTGTTTTTAATGTCTCTGGCTAGCCTAAGTTTGTTCTGTGCTTTAGCCTTTCTGACCTTCTCCCTACATCTCCTGGCAACTTGCTTAAATTCTTCTTTGGTGGTTTCCCCATTCTTCCATTTCCTGTACATGTTTCTCTTAACACTTAGCTCAGCTGAGAGTTCTTTAGTCAACCATTCTGGTTTCCTCAGATGCCTTCCATTTTTCCTCCTTACTGGCACAGTTTTAGACTGTGCCTTCAGTATCTCCCTTTTAAGGAACTCCCATGCCTCTTGAACTCCCTTCTCTTTCACTATTCTTGACCATGGAACTTCAGCCAGCAGCTCCTTACGTTTACGGAAGTCTGCTTTTTTAAAATCTAAGATGAGTGTCTGGCTACACTTATCTTCTCCTTCCCACTGAATGCCAAATTCCAATAGGGCACACTACACACTACTTCCACACTACACTGTCATAGTGCTATTATTCCACTTTCAAGCTTCTGTGGAATTCTTGGGTTTGTAGCTTACAGAGGCCAAAAAGCTCCCTGGCTGAGAATTCTCAATGTCCTTCCCTAAACTGCAAACCCCAGGATTCCATAGGATGTTGAAAGTGGAATAGTAGCTCTATAAGTGGTGGAGTAATGAAAACGGAATAATGGAAAGTGGAATAATAACTCTATAACCAGACCTAATTCAACCCTCTAACCTCGAGGCCCCTTCCCAAACTGCAAACCCCAGGATTCCATAGGATGTTGAAAGTGGAGTAATAGCACTATAACAGGCTAGTGCAGGAATGGTCTCAGCAGGGTCCAATCAGAGGCAAACCGAACTGGCAGTGGTTCTTTCCCATCCAGGGCTGCAGGATTCCTTGGACACAAACCCCGCTGAACCCCACGTGCCTGGCCTCCCCGCGGACGTGGCTCGGCCTGGGCTGTGTCAGACGACAGCGATCTCCTCCCAGCCCCGGGGGTCCAGAGCCCCATGTCCCCCTCCTGCGCCAAGCCACCCCGCTTCCCCTTCCCTCGCGTCTCCCCCGCCCCCAGCAATCATGTGATCGCCAATGATAGAGATCCTGAGGAAATGCGCTCTCCCTCTTTCTCTTCCCTCCTCTCCCCCTTTTCCTCCGCCTCCCTTCCTTGGGAACGATCTCTATGATCTGAACGCCCGTGCGCGCTGGAACTCGGGGGAGTGGCTCCTCCGCGGGGTGTTTTCCTTCTCTTCTGCTTCTTGCCCTCCTTTGCTGGATCGTGGCGCGAGCGAAGCGGCTGGGATGCAGTGAGGAGGTACGGGATCGGGGAGCTGGAGGTTCCAGGGGCGATCCCCGGTTCTTGCAGAGGAGGTGGCTCTTTGGAGGGAGGGGGAAAGTTTTACAGATCAGTCTCCTTAGCTTTGCAGATGCCCAGTAAGAAAAGGAACAAGATGCACCAATACTATACAGGGGAGGGGCAGTTTTGATGGGTGCCTCCTTACGATTGTGTTCCTTTTTACCTTAAGTCCCCTCGGAACACGGGGCTCGCGTGGCTCCCACGGAACTCAGACTTCTGCGTAAACAGGCAGAGGATCGGGGCTGCACATACGTATTACTGGCCTTCAGTTCAACCCCGTGCTTTTGGTTAACAACGATTTGGCTTCTCTCCTGATGTGCTTTCCGATTTCAGGTGGAAGGGGGTGGAGGGTGGGAGGTGGGATCCCACTCTCCCCCTGCTTTAGAGTTTCCGGGTTCTCTCTTTGTGTCTCAGAGCATCAGTTGCTGTACGGAAAACACAATTTAAGGGGAAAAAATGCTTCCACAGTGGCCGAGAGCGCAGTGCCAGAGTGTTTAGGATGTGCCCTATTGCAGAATTGGTAAGAATATAATGCAACACAAAGGTAATAAAATATATATAAATTTTGGCATGTCAAAGGTGTCCGCAAAATGCTGGAAGAGGTCTGCCTTTTTGATTTAGGGACTGCCAGCAAGCCACTGGGAGGTCCTAAACCTAACAGTTTCTCTACAGTAAAGGTGTTACTGCTAAGATGTTTAACAAAATTCGCACAAGATGCTGTGAGGGAAGTCCATATAAGTTTCAGGTTGTGCTTCTAGCACCTGACTTCAGCTCCTCTCCACCCTCCTTCTTGCTCCCCTGGCTTCACAGGGGGCCAAGTGGGGATGGGTACCATTATGGAGTGCACCCAGAAATTGGGAGGAGGCTTTTGGAGGGTTTTTTCATTTGTCTCCATTAGGCTTGCTCTCAGTCATTTGGTTGTGTTTGCAGTTAAGATTAGAAAAGAGTGGATTTGAATTTCTTTTTATGTCCCTATAATGCATGCTTATAGATGAACTGGGATTTTAATTTATTTCATTTGTATGAGAATTTCCACCCTGTCCTAATGTAGAGCCAGCATGGTCTAGTGATTTGACCGTAGGACTACAACTCTGGGAGACCAGGGTTTGACTCTGTGCTCACTCATGAAACCCACTGGGTGACTTTGGGCGTGTCACACTCTCTCAGCCTCAGAGGAAGGCAAAGGCAACCCCCCTTTGATCAGATCTTCCCAAGAAAATCCCATAATTGGTTTGCCTCAGGGTTGCTGGAAGTTGAAGATAACTTGAAGGCACACAAAAACAACCTTTTGGTATAATTTATCTCATTGGTGGTAGATCTGGAACCAGAACATTATTTTGGATCAGTTTAGAATATAAAGATAAAATCTTGTACAGTAAGCCTGAGAGATTGGAAGATAAAGGCAGACTCTTGTTCAGCAAGACTTTCCTTATAAATGTATTAGGGCCTTTCTACACTACACTGTTATAGTGCTATTATGCCACTTTCAACGTCCTATGGAATCCTGGGGTCTGCAGTTTAGGGAGGGGCATTTAGAATTCTCAATCAGAGAGCTCTTGGGGCTCAGTAAACTACAAACCCCAGAATTCCACAGGATGGTGAAAATTGTATAATAGCATTATAACAGTGTAGTGCAGAAAGGTCCCCAGCCTTCAAAGTGCTATGAGACTCTTGGTTGTTTTGGATGGAAGATTGTGAGGTTTTTGTTAAGTTACACCATGAATGGTTGGAAGATGGTGTATTTAGAAGAAGAATTTGACGGGGACTCACTTATTTGCCAAGATGATTCATCCACATAACATTTTCTTTTTGTTCATTCCCTCTTAAATTGTGTGTGATGGACCTACAGCAGTCTTAAACTGTGGGAAGAAATTGTTTGTGAAGACATTTATTGTGTAGAGGGATCTGGTTGCTGTCAGGAGGTGATTTTATACAAATACTGAATGGCACTTTAGAGATTTTCTCATACAATGTAGGGATCCTTAAATTAGTGAGCCAAACTATAGACAACCATTATTTGTATTCACTAAAGCCTCTTCATCTTTCAAGTGTTCTCTACCTGATGGAGGTCTTGGCTGGGAAGGCCTGACTTTTGTTTAATTTTTCAAAGGGCATTTTCATCTCCTCCAAATATGGTTTAGATGCCACTGTGCCCTCCCTCACATATTTATTATGCCCCCATCACCCCTACTCTTCCCCATGGGTGTCTGTGCACAGTTCAGGAATTAATTGGAACTCCATTACAGAATTTTCTTCGTAAGATTTGTTCAGAAGGGGTTTGCCCTTGGCTTCATCTGAGGCTGAGAGAGTGTGACTTGCTCAAGGTTACCCAGTAGGTTTCTATGGCTGAGTGGGGATTCAAACCCCAGTCTCCCTAGTCCTAGACCAACATTCAAATCACTATACCATGCTGGTTCTTGCTCAGGAATCAATATTGCAGAGATATTAACAAGAAATATTTTTTCACATCCTTACTACCAAATGTCTGGCTGTTCAAAAATGTAGGGGGAGAAGACAGTTTTATATCACACAGAACAACATGGCTATGACACTGAATTGTGACAAAAGACTAGATCCAAATCTCAAGAATTCAAAACTACAGCTTTAAAAGATGTATGCAGTTGTAAATTGGCACATACACTTGGCTTTGGTTTAACACGGCCTTCACTGACTTAATGCCCTCCAGATGAGCTGGACCTCCACCATCCCCAGCCAGCATAGCATAAGGTATACTAGCTGGGGATAATGAGAATTTTGAACTTTGAGGGCGCAAAGTTGGGAGAGCCTGGATTTACACTTTCTAACAGAGCATTCCTGGTTATTTGAATGTGAAGACTGAAATTAATGCATAATTACTATCTCTCAGCCTAGCTTACCTCAAAAAGTTGTTATGAAAATACAATGAGTGTGGGAGAACATTTAGATTTGTTACCCATATTGAGAATGTTTGTGCTAAAAGGCAGAATAAAATCAGCTAAATCAAACTCTTTGAGTACTGTAATGCTACTTAAAGTGGTAGTCTGTTAATCAGTGCCGGTCCATGGCCTGTTGGCTGCTGGTCCACAGAAAAGAAATAAACAGTGTGGACAGTGGACACAAATTTGGTGCTCATCCCTGGCGCACTGGGGGGAAAAAACAGTCAGTCCTCCATGCCAGATAGCTTAAGAAGCAGTATTCTGTTGTTGTTGTGTGCCTTCATGTTGTTCCTGAGTTATGGCAACCCTAAGGTGACCCTATCATGGAGTTTTCTGGGGCTGAGATTGTTTGATGCGCCCAAGGTCACTTGGTGGGTTTCCATGGCTGAGCGGGGAATCCAGCCCTGGTCTCCAAGGTCATAGTCCAATGGTCAAATCACTGTACCATGCTGGCTCTACTGCACTAATTTCATAGAGAATGAGACAGCTTTTCTTGAACTAGATTTGTGTGTGTGTGTTTCTTTCTACAGTATTACTGAAAAGTTTCTTTAATTATATCAAATGAGGACAATCCAATAAACACGGAGTATGTAAGCTTTAGCATTATGCATAACTCTTTGGCCTTTTCCGCACCTTACCTTCTTCCGGCGCTGGGGTGCGGGGATCGTGCGAGCAGCTTCTGGCGAGAGGCTCTCGCATCTGGGGTCCTTCGGCTCCGCACGAGCTGCCTGCTTGCGCGAGAGCCCTGCCTCTTCCTTCTGCAGCGCAGCCTGGGAGTTTCCCAGGCAGCGCTGGGGCAGGAAGTGTGACCGGTGCGGCTCCGGAGGCTCCGCAAGCCAGGCAAGTGCACGCGGGGTCCAGGAGCAATGCGCAATCGTGCACCATTTTCGGCTTCTGGCTGAAAATGAAAAGATGCGCGATCAGTGCCTGCCGGCCCCTGGAGCGTTGTGCAATTATGAGTGTGTCGTGCAAATCGCTCTTCACAGTTGCACAGTGCTCCAGGTGCCCTTTTGCATGGAAAATGCCGTGCAAAAAGGGCCTTTGTCAGAGAGCTATAAAAAGAATGGGAGTTTTTTGTCAGTTAGAAGCAGACACAAGCAGAAGTTTATCCAGGAGAAAATGGCTCTGTTTTGTATCTCTTAACCTATTGTGCTTTATATTAAATTATATTGAAACCTCTCTGATATTATCCTTGTTTCAAAAGCAGCTGTGCATTAGAGAACTCTTGTCAGGATCAGACTCATGTACAGATCAATAAAATTGCATAACAGATTTATTGAATACAAGCAGAGCAGTGAAACACAAACATCAAAGGAGAGAAGTGTCCAAAAATTCACACAGTCTGTAATATTAAGCTTCACAGCTTCACACGGGGAGGTAAGGGTTACGTTCTTTCCCCACCACAGGTCAAGATGACATAGCTGCTATCTCCTTCACTAGAGAATATTTTGAGAACCAGAGGATGTGGAATGTGCACCTGGTACATACTTGCTAGATGCCCATTAGAGAAAGAACTAATATTAATACTACCAAAAGTCACTCACTATACCATCATCCCCTACATATGGAGGGTAACCCCGACATCCCACCCACCTTTAAAAAAAAATTACATTGCTAATATCAGGTAGAAAATTGGAAGCAATACAAGCAAAAACAATGAAAAGCAGAAGATAACAATCAGTGATGTAGGATTACAGATGAGTCGAGCTTCATCGTGGCAGGACAACAGGGTCAGGCGTCAAAGAATGTTTGGAAGGGCCCCTCTTGAGTAAGCTGGAATGGAAAACATTATGTATACCTTTAAGAGAAGGAGGCAATTCCAGTTCAAAAGAAACATTGTTAATAGCCCGTTTAACAGGAAAGGGACCAAGGAATTTGGGGTCAGCTTTTCAGAAGGGGAGGAAGAGGAAATGTTTTTAGAAGAGAGATAGACTAGGTCGCCAGGCTGATAAGGAGGGTTGGGAGAGCGTTTAGCATCAGCAAATTTTTTGTGAGGGGATTTAGCAGCAGTCACAGATTGTGAGACATTTTGCCAGACAGATGCAGACTTGTCAATCCAAGCAGTGAGTGATGGAGGAGAGTCAGAGGAGGGGACAGGGAGTGGGGGAAAAGGAGTTGGGTTGAAACCATAGACAATTTCAAAGAGGGGTTTCCCAGAGGAAGAATGCAAGGTGGAATTAAAGGCAAACTCTGCGAGAGAGGACCAGTTAGATTGATTAGAGGAAACAAAGTAACGGAGAAATTGCTCAAGGCAGGCATTCAGACATTCACTTTGACCATCAGTTTGCGGGTGATAAGAACTACTGAGTTTTTGAGTTATATTTAAAGATTTTAACAGAGAAGTCCAAAATTTGGAAGTAAAAACTGGGTCGCGATCAGAGATGATAGCCGAGGGGAATCCGTGGAGTCTCCAAACGTGAGTGATAAACAAGTCAGCCAGTTTCTCAGCCTTGGGCACCTTTGGAGCTTGGCTTGGGAGTGTTCAGCCTTACAGACGCCTCAGCATTTTTGAAAATGATGTACCACATACAGTAACATCATTTTCTTCTGCTGTAGTTATTTGTAATGTGCCAAGTCAGAAAGAGAAAATTGCCTTTAAAAACACTTCAGTCACAAGGCGCTTGCTGCCTGAGTTGAGGTCCTGCAGGAAGCCTCATCCTGAAATGGAGAGCAAAATGGTTATGCACCTTTATTCTTGTCTAGCTCCCATCAATCCCTCATATCAGAGCTAAATCCACCATAAAAGTTGTTGATTAGTTATCTGAATAGGGGAATGAGAGATACAAATAGTAACTTGCGAATATTTTTCCTAGCGTACCAATACCTGTGCTAGCAATATGTTGTGGGCCATCTCATAGAGAGCCATCTTATACCATCACATAGCCTCGTCATCCATTTTGTGTGCCAGAGGGGAAGATTAGCAGGCCCTTTTGGTCTATGCTGATAAGGCAGGCCTGGGGAGATGTGGCCCTCCAGAAGTTGTTGGTGAAGGATGCTGGGTTGCTGGTCCAACAACACCTAGAGGGCTAAAAGTCCCCTTCTGTGAGATATAATATTGTGTGACACGAGGGCTTCATATGGATGTTTAGCTTGCATGACCTCTGCCCTCTCCCTTTTACTGAGAATGAAAAATATCTATTATTGTGAGAGTGTGAAGCATGAGAGGCATATACACCTCCTCTATTACACAAGGAGGTTCAGTTGGCTCTTTGAATATATATGAGCCACCCTCAGAATGGCAAAAAGCCAACTTGCAGTTTTGTGAGTGAGTTACTCATAGAATTTAAAACTTAACAAAAACATTTCCATGTATATTCTTGTTCGGAGTAATTTGAAAGGTCATGCTGGACCATTTTTCATCCTCCTCTTTTCCACCTCAAAAAACCTTCTCTGAGTTCATCAGATTTCTTCCTTCTTCCTACCTGTTTACTGGCACTGAACTGAAAAATAATAGAAAAGAAATTGGGGACAAAGGGAAGAAAAGGTTATATTCGCTTCATATCTGCCTGTCTGGTTTAAAAAGACACAAAAACAGAGTGGTGTTTTGTTTGTTTTTTTGTTAAACCCAGAGAGTATTACAGCAGAAAGGTGGCTTTCTTTGTCATGTTTATCTTTATGTCCCAATGTGAACAGGTAACTATGGAGATCAGCGGCCTTCCACTGGAACTCTGGCGCTTGATACTGTCCTACTTGCGCCTTCCTGACCTTGGTCGATGCAGCTTGGTGTGCAGGGCTTGGTACGAGCTCATTCTCAGCCTGGACAACACCCGATGGCGGCAGCTGTGCCTTGGTTGCATTGAGTGCCGTCACCCAAACTGGCCCAACCAACCGGACGTTGAGCCGTGGTCGTGGAGAGAAGCCTTCAAGCAACATTACCTAGCTTCAAAAACCTGGACCAAAAACAGCCAAGACCTTGAATCCTCCAACTGCTTCTACTTGTTCAGGAGGAAAAAGGATCGCCGTGTCCTTTGCGTGGGGCCTGGTTGTGAGTTTGACAGCCTGAGGAGTGCTTTGCTCTCGGCAAGTGTTTATGACAGAATTGTGCTCTTGCCAGGCGTGTATGAGGAACAGAGTGAAATTTTTCTCAAGGCTCCAGTGGAAATTATGGGGAAGGGCAAGCTCGGTGATGTGGCTCTCTTGGTGAGCTTTGACCAGCACTGTCCAACCATGAGGTTATGCAATTTGGTCTTCATGCCAGCCTGGTTCACACCCATTGTCTATAAGGTGAGTGTGAATGCATTGGAGAATTCAGTTTATGCCACAAAACTGGGGTTTTGTTAAGAGTAGTGGAGTGGCAGATGGACAGGTTTGAGGCAAATTGAGCCATCTAGTCACAGGTTCTCTTGTGCAACACCAGAAGTGTTTTATTGCAGCTACCATAATCTCCAGTTAGTCTGCTGCCTTGTGAAAGTTGCAGCCCAGTGCCTTTGGCAGGCACCAAGTGGAAGGTGGCTGCCCTATGGAACTGAACAAGAGCTGCCCAAAAATAAAGTGATTTTTGTTTCAGGCATGAAATCATTACAGGTTGTCCCTGGTGCATAGTTTCGTGAGGTATATGCTCTCTGCTGCTCTCTGTCTCCCTCAGTGTAGGTAGAAGAAGAAGAGTGAACTGAGAGATCCAGTGTCTATTTGAGGCCAGGCTCTCTGGGTTGGAGAGTTCCTTTGGGGGAATGTCTCTCTGATATTTCATAATATGTTTGCCGCTATAAACTGGGTTGATCTGTTCATTTTATTTCTCTTTAGACAACTTCAGGTCATGTCCAGTTTGACAACTGCAACTTTGAGAACAGTCAGCTGCAGATTCATGCCCCTGGAACTTGCCAGGTCAAATTCTGCACTTTCAACCAGTCCAGCATCAATTTCCACAGTGTGGCCATCTGTCTCCTGGAAAACTGTGAGTTTGTTGGGAGTGAAAACGCCTCCGTGACGGTAGAAGGTTGCCCATCTTTGGACAAGAACTGGGCCTGCAAGCACTTGACCATGTTGGCAAAGTCACGCTCTGTGTTGCTGCAGACTCCAGAGCCACCATTTTGTAACGTGTTGAAGTTTGAAAGCCAGGGACATTTGCCAGTGATGAATGCAAGGACGTGTGAAATTGTGGTGGGCGAAGACCTGGCTAATATATTTCCTGCTTCACAGACTCAAGGAACACCAAAGAGAGGGTGTGAGAAGGAGAACGACATTGCTGGAAATCTTAGCATGGCACACAAAGAGGAGGCTGTGACGATAGACACAGATTCCAGTGACAGCGAACTGAGCATAAGTAGTGAGAATGAGGATGATGACGAATCAGTGTACAAACTGCCTTACCAGGCTCACAGTCTGAGCCACATGCTGGCCAAAGTTATTCATGGTAGGCTGCAAACCAATGGATTAGCAGCTCCCCAAAATGACTATGAGTTAAAAACCCTGCCTCAGGAGCTGCAGAAGGATAAAGAGGCTCAGTTGCTTGCCAATGCAGTGCAAGGATGCCTCATTCGGAAGTGCCTTTTCAGAGATGGAAAGGGTGGCGTCTTTGTTTGCTCTCAGGGGCAAGCCAGAGTGGAGGGGAGCATCTTCAGGGACTTGACCTATGCGATGCGGTGCATACAAAACAGTAAGGTGCTGTATAAGATGGGGAATGAATCTCACATGCCATGGTTAAACCTGCAGTTGTGCTCAGATAATATTTTTCCTCTTCAGGCTGGTGTCTCAAGAGCTTTGCAGTTTGCACCTAAAAATAGCTGTGAATGTTTAAGTCATCTCCTAATATCTCCTTGATCACATTTTTTTTTTAGAAAAAGGAGTCAGCTAATAGCTAGAAGCTAACGATTTCTTTCTTTCTTAAAAAGTTGAATTCTGCAATCTATGTAAATTATGCAACTAAAGTACATGCATAATTTCTCTGATTTTCCATAATTCTGCTGATCGTGGGAAACATCCTGTGAAAGATGTTGGAGCCCCATCCTTGTGATCATTGCAAATCTTTCCCAGCAGCAAATCAGAGATGGCTTTGATACATATCTTCATAAATGTGTAAACAAATGAACACTAGAAACTTGCTTATTTAAAAACACAATGAGAGAGCTGAGATTTCCAGGGAGTTGAATCCCACAGCTTTTGAAAATGTCTGGTCTTCCAAACTCTTACAGTTTGACATTATGTTCGTAACCATGCTGTGGTTCTTTCCTCACCGAACAATGTGACGTATCCAGCTCAGAAGGGGTTGTATGAATCATTCCTAAGAGCCAGAGCTAGATTGTGGGAACCCTACTTGGGTTGACATTTCCACTGCAAGGAATTCAAAGACCCAGCCAAGAGAGTTTTGGGAGTGTACGCAAGTAGTAGTATAAGATTTATGCTATCTGTGACAATTCACAGCTAGGTCTTAAAGTCTGTGTGCATCTTTTCCCCCGCTTGGTGAGGGTGCTAGTGTTTCTTGCTAAGCAATCATCATTTTGGTTTTAAACAGAAAACCTTTGTTTCTGACTATCTGCTCCAGGAGGAGAAGGAAACTTAGGATCCTAAGTTTTCCAAGTATAATGGGGGTCTGCAGCAAAATGGTCAGAGTGTTGAGATAGATTCCTGGTTATGTAGAAATCATATTAGGGTCACATTAATTTCTCATGGAACTCACAAAAGAGTCCTTGGTATGTGAAGGCTGTACAATGTATAAGTGGTAGAAATGGAAGATTTCTCCAGATTGCCTCATGTGGGCCAAGCAGTGCTTCATCTTGTTAACATTTCTTGGCAACAGTCGAAAGGACAGGAGCTGAACTGAGATGTGGCATTCTTCAGTGCGAGGTTACTGTGCTTAGAGGCCATTTAGATTTTGAGTGAAACATTTAAGGGGGTGTTTGTGTGCCATTTGTTACATCACTGTTCTTCCCATGTGAAATGCTTTGTGATTACACCTGCAATTTTCTGAGAAGCCTTCAGCTTTGCTTTTCCACGTCAGTAATTTGCTATTCTCCAGAGGAAAAGGACATGAGGAGAGAGTATGTCTCTAAACTTCTTAATAGATGTTTTACTCTGAAATGGAGGCTTTGTTTACATGAGTGTATACTTTAGGAATTGGATTCTCATTTGTTTTGTTCTGGTTTGTTGCATTCACAAGACTTGCAAGAGGGGAGTTATGAGAGAAATGGTGATCCCTGTTTTATTAATTAAGAACCTCTGAAGTGTGGGATAGGTAAGTCTGGTGCCCAGATGAGAAACTGAGGCTGACGGGAGATGAATGGCTGAATGCTAAAGGGAACAGGGTTCTTGCACATCTAGTAGCTGTGTTCAGAGCCAATGAAGGTTGACTTCAGTGTTGTGTGGTTTGTTTTTTCTTCCCTGCCTTCATTTCTTCCTTAGTTTTACAGTGGCCTGTCTTCAGTCCACTGAACCAGAGGCAGATCTTAGAGGCAGATCATTTTGTTAGATCAGGAATTTCACATTTGAGTTTGTAAAGAACTGGTGTGGGAATACTATCTGGGAACCTGTGATTGTTTGTTTTGACTTTGTCAGTGAGATGCAGAATTTAATCTCTCATCACTATTATTTGCCTTAGCTCCTCAGATTATTTTTCTGAAAATATTAATTTGTGCTCATGTACCGGCCCTACATGGTCTACAACAAAGATAAATAGGGAAAAAAACACCATTGTGTTTCCCTGCAATCTCCTTATCCTTCTTTAGCACTCCTTTAACTCTGGCAGTTTCCACATTAGACTGTTATAGCACTATTATTCCACTTTCAAGCCCCTATGGAATGGGAGTGCGTCATGCAGACCATTCCTCACATTTATGCGATGCTCAAGGGGCCCTTTCACTTGCAAACTGTCGTGTGAAAAAGACTAATTTGGAAGTAGCTCCAGATGTTGGAGTTGATCCTTGGGTTGACTATTACAAAACAAAACAAAAAGGGCAAGGATAATCTTGGGAAAGACACACTCTCTCAGCATTAGCAAAAACCTAGGCAAACGCAAACCTGCCTCTGAAGAAATCTGGCCAGGACAATTGTCATAGTTTTGGCTTAGGATCTTGCCAGATTGAAAATGACATGAAGGCCCTTTCTACACAAGCAGGAAAATGTGGATTATTAATCCCACATTTTCCTGCCTGTGTAAACAGGGCTACATACTCCAGTACAGAGATAATCCAGGTCAAAACTGGATTTTTCTTTGCACAGCTCCTTATGGCATCCTGGGGTTTGTAGTTTGATGATGCACAAGCACACTTTGGCAGAGAAGGCTGTGACACCCTTGTTACCCTGTTTACTGGGGGTCCCGCGAGGGACTCCAAATGTGCTCAAATATTAGTGGGGAAAATTAGCTCAGAGCACAAGTTAGCAAAACGAGAGGCAGGGCAACACAGCGGAATCTTTAAACCCAATGTCTACGGGGTCAGGCCAAGCCAAAAAGCACACCAAATATGAAATAATAACTGTGATTTTATTAAACACAGGCAAACAGTGTATGCAACACACTCACACAAGTAACTATAGAAAATAAAGGTAGTAGCGGTATAGAGGAATTTTTGAGGGGGATTTGTTGAATTTGGTGATACTACACTTGTCCGAAGCCCGGGGTAGATCACAGCGGAGGTCCGTAATTGCGCAGTCTCGGATTGAGACTGAGGGGAAAGCTCAGCGGACGAAGCGGCAGCAAGGCGGGATGGAAGTTCAGAGTGATCCAAGGAAGGTCTCGGAACTGGATGTTTTTATAGGGAAAATATGACTATAGGCTAGTTTGTACTTTGGGAGAGAACAATGAGGTTTGGGCGTGAGACAATGTCTCTGAAAGGTCAGAATTTAGCATGATTGAATTAAGTCCGAATCGACAATGGAATGGCCAGTATGCAGATGAAGCATACTTGACAGTCAAGCGTCTAGCTTGTCAAGTTGCCTGCTCGGGGCAGGGAGTTCTTTATATTAGCGTGCATCTTTAATGAGGTGTTTGTCTAGGGAGGTCTCCTAAAACGAAGATCTGGCTGAGTCTGGCTTGCCTACGTGGAGATAGGAATGTTCAGCAATCAGTGGCCATGCCTAGTTCTATGCTTGTCTGGGGGCCTCACAAATACTTGGCTGAGGGTGGCAAAATGGGGCTGAATTGTGATATCAAAACGACATCTAATATCTTCCAAAGTAAGGCTAGTAAACAGTAATAACACCCTGTAAAACTACAAACCCCAGAATTGTGTCTGAAAGAGCTTTGCAAGGGAGCCATGCAAAGAAATCTTCTTTAGCTGTCCTAGAAATCTCAAGAAGACTGTACTTTCCAGTCAAGTCTCAAGTCCTGCAACAAAGAAGGCACTTTAAAAAAACAAAAACACCAGCCTCTAGCCTAGACTCAATTCTCTACCGTGATGTCCAGTCTCAAGTCCTAAAACAAGGAAGGCACTTAACAAAAACAAACACCAATGTCTAGTCCAGTCTCAATCCCTACCCTCCAGTCTCAAGTCAAAAGAATAGGAAGAAGAGAATAATTATCTTGCAGAAGGAGGCAGCCACAGGGGCGGGCAGCAGGATTGAGCTTGATCTGGGGCGCTCGCGCCAGCTTGGCCCTTCTGTCATGCAGGAAAGTGGCTCTCGCTGCTCCTGTGCGCCCATGTGGGCCTAAGCCGGGGTTCTTGCACCAGCTCAGGCCTCCGGGCATGCAGGAAAGTAGCTCTCGCCAGCCCTGCGTACCTGTGTAGGCCTGATCCAGGGCGCTTGCACCAGCTCAGGTGTCTGGGCATGTGGGGATTCAAAATATTCAATTTGCCTGTTTTGGCCCAGGGATTTGGATCTGCAAATCTCGAATCCTTCCAAAGGGCTCAAGGATTCGCAGATTCAGTTGGCCCATCCCTACTTGAAAGATTTTACCTTTTTGCTGTGATTGGTTAATGCATTTCTCCAGCCAATGGAAAGTTATTCAAGCAGTAGTAGTACAGTAGTGATATGTGTTTTCAGATCCTTATCGAATTAGTTAATGAATTTCACAGGGTTTTATTAAGCAAGCAGTACTCAGAGGTGGTTTGCTTTTGCTTTCCTCAGACCATAGTGTACAGGACATGGCATTACATGGTTATGGCCCTTTTCGCATGCCATTTCTCATGCGAAAGGGCCTCTGGAGCATCATGCAATTGCGAGGACCGTTCCACATGACATCCTTGTAATCGCGTGATGCTGCCGGGGCCAGTAGGCAGCGATAGCGCAATATATCATTTCTGGCTTCTTGCCAAAAATGATGCGTGATTGCGCATCGCTCCTGGGCCCCACACTCACTTACCTTGAGTGCGGAGCCTCCAGAGATGGGGCCCTTGTGCTTCTTCCCCCAGCGCAGTCTGAGAAAGTACCCGGCTGCGCTGCGGAAGGAAGAGGCAGAGCCCTCATGCTTCCTGCTGGCCAGTAGAGAGCTGCTGTGGAGCAGAAGCAGAGGGGACGTGAGTGCCTCTTACAAGAGGCTCCTTGCGTGATCCCCGTGTGCCCATGTCAGAATCAGATAGACTGCAGAAAGGGCCTATATCACTTCGAAGTACTAGCCAGGCCTGATCTTGCTCAGCCTCTGAGAGTGGATAGGATTTGGTACCTTCTGGTTGTCTGGGCTGGGGCGTTTGAAGCTACCCATTTTTACAACACTGCCCATTTCCTCACTACACTGTTATAGTGCTATTATTCCACTTTCAGTATCCTAAGGAATCCTAGGTTTGTAGTTTAGGGAGGGGCATTTAGAATTCTCAGGCAGATTGCTCGTTGGCCTCAGTGAATTACAAACCCCAGAATTCCACAGGATGTTGAAAGTGGAATAATAGCACTATAACAGTGTAGTGTGAAAACAGCCACTCTTTCTTTGAACGTGTCCTTTATAGTATTCTCTAGCTCAATAGAATTCTGAGCATTTTAGCTGGAGTTAAAATAACATGCCCCGAGGACTAAATTACTTTTGGAGCCTGGTGTTGTTACTCCAGTGATATTATGGAGGAGCCAACCCCTTTTGAGATTTTTAGTTTGGTTCTTACAGTCTCCTCCTGGGCATACAAATTGATGCCACCTCCATTACACCCTTCCTCTTTCCATTCCAATAGAGTTTGTATCAAGAAATGAGTATATATCACTGATGTTCTCCATTCCATCTGGTTTCTGTTATGCTTACTGTATTTATGCCCTCCTTTAAAATCATATTTAAAACTAAGCACTCTAGCTCCCCTGTCCTTGGCCAGAGGCGTCTAGAAGCAGCATAAAAACATCTATACACCGTGTCCCTCTCCACATGTCTTGGGCATGTACCTTTTACCCTAAGACTCTTTGACCTCTTTCATTATCTATTGTATTTAACATATACTTTTGGCTAATTTCTACCTCATCTCTACTGGGGCAATTGGAAACATTTTCAGCTGCATCCTTTTGGGATGATTTACTCCCAACCAAGAGTTCTTGGAACAGTGAGCCATTGTAGTGTAGTAGGATGTTACTCTAGGAGACCACAGCTAGAATCCCTGCTCAGACACAGAAACCCGCAGGGTGACACTGGAGATCTCACACTCTTTCAGCCTCAGGAAAGCAATGGCAAGCCTCCTTTGATTCAGACTTGCCAAGGAAACCCTATGATAGGATCACCTTAAGATGGAGTCAGTTTGAAGGCACGCAACAACAGCAACAAGTGTTTCCACCTCCTCTTATCTTTCATCCTAAGGTTCAGTTTTTCCTACCCCAGAATGAAGTGCTATTTCCTTGTCTTCTTTTGCTTCTGTGCAGCCTGTTTTCCTCTGAGATTTTGAGCCCCATATGTTGAAGTGAAAAATGAACAGCAGTCACATGGCTCAGAGTTGATGAAGGTCAGAAGATGAACTGAAAGAATATAGAGGGGCGGCGTTGAATTGCATCTGAGCCCCAGGCCCTTCTGGGCGAGCGAGCGAGCGAGCGAGGGCCAAGCTTAACTGAAGTTCAGTCCATCTTTGCGTCCAAGGCCATTTCCGCACTAAACTGTTACAGTGCCGTTATTCCACTTTCAACATCACACGGTATCCTGGGCTTTTTAGTTTAGGGAGGGGCCTTTGAAAGTGGGATAATAGCACTACAACAGTCTAGTGCGGAAATAGCCTATGGTGCAGGGTTTTTAACATGCCGATTTCATCATCTGTGTTGGTGGGTGTGGAAGTAACAGGATAACAACAACAGATTTATCTGTAACGCTTTGGGCATGATTTCAAAAGCAGCAGAATGAGTAAGAGAAGCTTACTTTATTGGTGTAACTGTAATGGTTTCTAATAACTTTCAAAAGTTAATTTTAAAGGGCATTTTGAGAGGAATTTTTCAATGTTTATGCTGTTGACTAGTGGAGGGAATCCTAATACTATCCCTTCAATAAGAATTGGAAGATAGCAGCCATGCAGCAAGGAATGAAGGGAGTTGCTTTTCACTTTGTGACAGTAGCAAGCAATGGGTTACTTTTTTAAACATGACTGAGTAATGGAAATCCATTACTTTTTAAAAGTAACTTTCCAAGCTCTGGGGTGTATCTGTTGTGGGAAGTGAGAGAGAACGAGGGAGGGAGGGAGGGGCAGCAATGAGGTGAGAGATGAGGGGAAATGTAACCTCCTGCCTCCATCCCATGCAAACTTGAAGAAACTCCTCATGCGTAACTGATTATCAGCCTTGGGCACAAATCTTCCACTGACATCACTGTCAGACATGCACACATACAAATGCAACTTACAGATTTTAAAAAATCTACATATTAGATATATTGAATGTTTTGTAGTTTGACTTGACTTAATGGCTGCAGGGATAGGTTGTGCCTCACTGCAGTGTTAGGTCTGGAGGAGACCTGAAGGAGAGGAAATCTGCACCTCTGACAATTGCAGTGCAAGATTGCCAGAATAACAGTGGCTTATTTGTTTTCTTGCATCTCTTTGCACCTTTAATGCTTCCCAGGGTGAGCCTGACTTGCCTCTGAACCACAGCAAAAGCAAAAACTGTATTCAGTTTTGCTTGGGGAGTCATATAAAAAGACAGGTTTTGGACTTTTTTTACACGCACAAACTTTTTTTTTTTAATGCCAGAAGTAGGTTTTTTTTTTGTTTTACATAAGTGTTTTGGTTTTGGCTTGAAGGATTTATTGTGGCTGAGTAGAATGATTCATTAACTTGGGCAGTGACACTTTCACTTCTATTCCTTAAAGCCTTTTAGATTTTTGTTTTAAAATTTAGTGCAAAGAGCAAAAAGAACCAGGTAAGGGGAAGGAAGATGAGAGGGGCATAGTTCTTCATTTTTTAAATTCTGTTCTATTCATTACATTTTTAAAACTCCCACCTTTCCTCCAAGAAGCATCAGAGAGCTACACTATTCTCCCTCCTCTCCTTTTCATCTTAACACCAAACTTGTGAGATAGATAGTTTATTTATTTATTTACTTGTTTTTATTAAAATGTTTATTTCACTTTCTATATCCAAGGATCTCAAGGTGTGGTGCAATAAAATAAGATTAGAACAGTTTAAAATAGGACAACATAAGCTGGTAGATGGGGACATCACCAACCAGTCTACCTGTCTGAAAATTGTAATAGCTAGTCTTTCTGCCTTCCCGTCTTATGATCATTTGCCACTCAATCATGGAATGGCAACTAGGAAAAATCATGAGAT
>CAOKZL010003275.1:0-110233 GCA_948472985.1 Iguana delicatissima | reverse complement strand
GGACAGGGCCATACATGCAAGTTAGATGGCCCCAACCTGAATGATTAAAGATTGGAATCTTTTGTTGGTGGGTATTGAGAGAGAAGTGTCAACTCTAATTCAACACTATCATGGTAAAATATCATGGTTAAAGATTCAAACTCATTACACAGAATTGTATCCTGAGTTTACTAAGTTTTCATTTTTTTTATTTTTCCTGCAACTCAACATTTTTTTATCTCATATTTTTTATTTGTTTTTGCTATCCTGAATATGAATCAATTTGTGTTATTTTGGAAATTCCTATCAAAAACAATCTCAAATGAAATCCTCACCCAAGGAACACTGACTCTCAATGAAAAATAATAACAGGTATATTTCAGCAATAATTAAGCACTGCCAAAGTCAATGGTGCTTAATAAGGAAGCTAAGCATGTGCTTAACCTTTTCCATTGACAATTCATACAATTTATTAGTGCGGACTCTGGTTGGTTTATGTCCATGATTCTTTGTAAGAAATCAATACATAAAATAAATAAAAAATTCCTGTTGTTGTTTCTTTTGTTTTTAGTTTAGTTTAGTTTTGCTTTGCTTTCATGGTAATTTACTGTCCTGCAGGCCAATTAAATTAATCATTAATATTTTATTCTGTTCATTGAAGAATGCTAAAATGACACATTCAGTTTTAAGGGCATTTTAATGATAACTTTGGGACTCTTTCTTCATTTCAGTCAATGCATTACAATCAGCTCCCTGTGGAAGAGAGCACAAGGGACATGCCTCTTCTTTCTGCAGTGCAGCCAGGCTCTTGCCCAGGCTATGCTGGGGCAGGACATGCCTCCATCACTCTTTCAGCCCTTCTGCATGTCCAGGATGGACAGGAGTGTCACACAATCATGAATCATTGATGAAGAAACTCCGTCAATGATTTACCATGAAACCATGCTGGCTGGTGATGGGAGAAGGGCGGAACCACCACAACATCACACAGAATCATTGTCATGGTCCTGTTCCTCTTGCATTCCCATGCCAGGACACAGTCATCATGTGGAAAGGGCCTTGGTGAAAAAACCCAGTTTAGAGTTTGCATTCAAATGAGGTCAAGAAACAAGTATGCCAATTGAGCTTCCAAGAGGGGAGCAAACCCAAAAAGGGCATTAAAATCACTTCTCCTACATCTCCATAATTTTTTTTCTTCCTCTGGTGAAGAGGATGAACCTCACAGGAGATGAGCCTAACATTCTCTGACTGTCAGAGAATTATATGTAGGAATAGTAACTCCTTCTAGAAGTTGTCCTTTTTCACTCACAAGGAAAATCAGAGAATAGGGAAACATCCTGTGCTGGAGAGGGATTGTACTTCCCCTAAAGTTGCATGTTCACAGTTTAAGTGTACTATTGGATTCTGTCCTATCTCAGTCCTGGCACAGCTGATAAATCAAACAAAACAAAGTGAATATCTCCCAGCTTGTTACTTACTTCTAGGTAGTAAGTATGGAGTCATAAATAAAGTCCAACATAAATAAAGTCCAGCAGGATTTCACAGAAAGGGAGTGTCTCAGGTCAATCTAAGCATTCATCAAGGAATCCAACAAAGTAGCAGGTCAGATAAGCTCTGACAACTCCCGGAGGGGAAGGACACCAGCTAAATAGGTCCCGAGCCTTGTGCAGCTGAGACTTGATTGATTATTGTCGGTTATAAATCCTGAGAGAGTGATGCTGGCTCTCTCTTTGCTGCCTGTGCACTGCAAAGCTGGGTCTAGTTAAGTATTCCCCTATATCTGAAGAAGCAGGACTCTCTTTTGGAGATGGCACCACCCCCTGTTCTGTTTCTGGCACTATAACCTCTCTCTGTACAGCAAGCAATGGTAAGCCCTCTGTTTCAGACTCTGAGTCAGAGTTCATGCTCTGAAAGCAGGGCATGACAAATTCAGTCTTGAGCTTGGAGGCCAAGATGTCTCCAGTGGCCAGGAGTACTTAAATTTTGTGTTCCAATGTTACCTGTTCCTTGAGACTCATGATCTGGTCATGGTACATGATGTACTTACATCTCGTTTTGATTGCTTTAACATATTGTACATATTAGAAACAGAAGGGATAATATTAATACTCATACTAATACTAACACTTTAAATATTCAGGTTGAAAGCAATGTACAGATATAAAAGTCAGCAGGAGCACCTAGATTTTGTCTGGAAATGTTTTGGCCTCCAGTGCAGTTCCTTTAGAACTGGTATATAACTTCTATATTTTTTTTCCCCTGAGAGTGGTCTAGCTGCCCCTAGGAATGCAATTTTTCACTAATTTTCTTCTCAAAAGAAATAATTAAAAAAAAATTTTCAACAATTTTCTCCCCACTGTGAGAAAATCTTCAAAAGCCACATGGTTTTTGATGCCTATTCACATTTTGGGATTTATTCTCTGCAAAATTTACATCTCGTTGTTTTTCATAGAAAGCAGCATTTACTATCCAAAAAAGAACATTTTCTGTTTGTAAAATAATATTTTGTACATAAATACTATTGGATAAGCAGAAAATGCTGTTTCTGTGCAGAAAATGCTATTTTCTGCTGAAAACAAGCATAAGTTAATTTTGCACAGATTAAGTCACAAGTTACAAAAAATATCATTGATCCAGAATTTTTCCCATCTGGGTTTCTCAACATTTGAAAAACATGGCTTTTTTTTAAACTATGGGCTTTTTCTCACTTGGCGAAGAAATTGCCCTGTTCTGGTACTCACTGGACTGGAGTGCTCCCTCAGAGGATCCAGGCTGATCTGAAGCAGTGCGTGGCAGCACTACACACTGCTCCGGGGACGAAAACGGTGGCTTCCAGTTGCTGGAGGCTCTCCACCAACCAGTGAAGCTCACCAGCCCAAAGC
This sequence comes from Iguana delicatissima, assembly GCA_948472985.1. Lineage (NCBI taxonomy): Eukaryota > Metazoa > Chordata > Lepidosauria > Squamata > Iguanidae > Iguana > Iguana delicatissima. The sequence goes on along the minus strand of CAOKZL010003275.1, from coordinate 107,372 downwards.
CCGCCCCTGGAAAATCTGCAGACTTGCGCTGGTGCGAGCCTGCAAATCTACACCGGAGTGCAGTCATGGAGTGGGGTGCGCTACACTGTTAAAAGACCTGTTTTAAGCAGTCTTTCAGTAGCATGGCGGGCAACCACTTCTGCTCATTCCAGAGCGGGCTGAAGTCCGGAACTACAGAAAGTAGTCCAGACTCAGTCCGCCCCCAAGTGCAAACATCCTCTCTAGAGGACACTCTGCCCCGTTGCAAAAACAAAGTGCAGAAAAGGCCTATATTTAATTTCTAATTTATTTTTTAAATAAATATTCTTTGCATTACTGTCATACATTTTATGTGGTGCAGCTTCTGTGATTTCTTCAAAGCAGATCTACATACACTGCACTGTAGTAATCTAAATCTAAAATTGCCAGCACACAAACTATTGTGGTCAGGTTATCCCTATCATTGAGGGTCACAGTTTTGCTATTAAAAAAATAATAATAATCTCAAGCATTCTGAATGATGTAGTCTACCTGCAGGTGATCTGAGATATGCCATTTGGAAATGTCATTTCACCAATTTAACTAGTATGGGATAAAACACTCCCTCGCTCACCTATTCCAGATGCTAAACTATGATAGAATCCCATCACGGCAGAAATGTTGATAATCTGTGTGACAACATTTCTGCATTAACTCAGTCTATCATGGTGTCTTTGCTCCACCCACCACCTCTGAATGAAGTTTCTAACATTTCAGGTATGCTTGTCTGTTTCACAAGGCATGGCATCTGTACTTATAGTGGCTTAGTTGTGATTTTCCACATTACACACACACAGACACACACATATTGTCTATCTTGTGCATATTGCTCCTGTGAGCATCAAGGTAAATATGGAGCATATACTTGCAGTATAATTGCTGTTAGTTTTGTTCCATCAGGATTTTATGCATTTAAAAGCAACATTATCAACAGAATCTGAGTAGAGGGTGCCTTTACCTTTACTGCACCTCAACAGGTAGCTTCAACTGTTGAATATAGAACCACAAGGAGCTTCTCAAAGAGAGAAGGGGTCAGAGAGATGGAGTGGGAGAAGCAAGTTGTCTGAACTGTACTACACGTTTGTTTTAAATTTTACTTAATTTTATTTAACCTTTTCTTGCCTCCTCACTTGGATATATGCTGTGGTAATTAGAATGCTGAAATAAAATCAGGAAGTTCCAAGTTCAAGGCTCCACTAACAAGTTAGAGGATGATCTTGGTCCATTTTATTTCATCCCCATAGGATTTTGAGTGAGAAAAAGGTGGGATCTAAATGTAACTAAATGACTACCCAGCAATTTTTGTTTGTTTGTTTGTTTAAGTCTCCTCATGACTTGGATGCTGAAATGTTTCAATCTTATGACAGAGTCTCGAGTGAAATAGCTTATGGTGACTCAGGGGCTTTTGGACTACACAGTTATAGCATGATGATGCCATGGTAACTTCCTATGGAATCCTGGGATTTGGCATTTAGGATAGGGTCCTTAGAATTCTCAATCAGAGACCTCTATTGTTTCATCAACCAAGGGTTCCAGAGGATGCGGCCAAGACAGCTGAAGTTGTATCAAAATGCTCCATTTGTGTAGTGTGAAAGGGCCCCTAGAGTGTCAAATGACACAGCTTATATAGACCCAATTAACCACTTGGGTGAGCATAGCAACAAAGCAAATAGGCTAGGGCAATCAACCCTTCTGCTTTCTTTCATTTTAAAAATGCCAGCTCTCCAAGTAAACAAGCCTTATATATAAAAGTCAGGAAGGTTGAAAGCTGGCAGGTGTCTGGGCAACTATCCAGAATATGTCTATCTGTCTTCTAGACAGAAGCTGTAGGTGTGTGATCAACACAGTGTATTTGTGGTATTCAGTAAACAAGCTAATTGCTTTGAGGCTAAAGCACCTAAGTAGGAATAACAGAAATAGACAAAAATATTTAAGGAATTTCTAAGAGGCTACCATGTTAGTATGTTGCAGCAAAATCAATAGGCTCTTTCGGTGCCTGAAATTAACCAAATTTACTAGAACAGAGGTCTCCATGGACAAAATCTCATTTCATCAACTGCAGCAAGGTTTATTCAGAATTTAGCTGAATATTTTCTCCCTCTCTTTCTCTCTCTCTCTCTCTATATATATATATGGTGGCAGAACTATAGTTTTAAAATATTATTCCTATTCATGATAGAATGCTTTTGAATACATTGTATTATGTACAAAATGCCAAGTTCTGAAATTGTGAGAAGAAAAAAAAAGGTTTAAAAAGTCAATAATTTCACCTAGCATTCACCTAGCAAAACTTTAAACTTTTTCAGTTTCCTATGCAAGAATGAATGAGTGAAAATTAGCATCCTAGTGAGAACTAGCTATTTGATTTGAGATGCTTTGTGCAATGATATAAGGTGTGTAGACAACACAGCACTAAACATTGAAACATACAGCCATTTTCTCAATACACTAGTCCTCACTCATTAATCTTAATATTGGCTTTTACAGATCCATTTAATAGTTTCCTGTGGGACTACTACCCAGTTGTTTGAATATTCAGAATGCAGATGCTGAAATAAAATTTTAATTTTCATCATGCAAATTCAGTCTCTTCCCAATACAGAGAGAAGTTTGTTGTATGTGCACATCATGTAGATATGGAAGATGAAGAGGTGGGAGCCCTCTCCTCTTAAAACTATTTAAGAGGTGGGAAACTTCACCCTTCACTGACATAGTTAACAAGACAGGGATCCACAACCAAACTTTTAAGAGTGATATGCTGAAAGCCTGAGCCTGAGTAGACAAATTAGTCACTTCTGGTTTTCTACACTTTGTTCAAAACAAAGCAATCCTCAAATTCTCTCCATCTGAAAAATTCTGAAGAAATGTGTGACTATTGGCAAATTTTCTAATAAAAATGCTGAAATAAAATAATTCTGACCCGTTCCTAATCCACTTCCAGAACTGATTTTGACTCTCTCGTGTGTCCACTTCTATATCACCACTCAACAATCAGGCTATGAGTGGTGCCACAGAAAGGCATTTCAATCACAGCAAACGAATAGGAGTGACTTTTAATTAGAGTATCCAACATGATTCACAGGAGCTCTCTAACACCTGGGAGATGAATCCTGTACATTTTAGAGCTTAAACTAAATCTACACAATGCAGTTCAAGCTGCAAAATCCAATTTAGGTTCTGAATAGCTCTGAAAGACTCAAGGTTTTCTCTTAGGGCGCTAATGTATAATTGGAAGTTCTTGATGAAATTGTGGTATCAGGTAACAGTCTCTTTTTCTATATTATTATTCCTGAAGTATTTCTTACTTACTTGTGATGAAGAATTAAAGAGGGACACAAAAGCTGCCCAGAGAAAAGGGTACACAGCTAAGGAGGAGAACTACTCAGTACTAGAGACAAATTACTCCCACACAATATTCTTCTAAGGGATTACATGATTGCCACTCATTAATCAATGGCAGAGGAGATGAAGGGAGAGGATGGAAAAGATATTAAAAGTCAAAAGTATCAGCAAGGACACAATAAAATGCACTTGATGGGAAGGATGACTTACATGGAAGTAATATAGCAGAGCTTATTTGCTGAACAGGTCAGAAAGAAGAAAAGAAGCAAGAAGAGATATAAAAATATTTCTGAAAGTGTCTTAATAGACATGTCTGTGGAGTCCTGTGAACAAAGGAAAGACCCAGTTCTCTAAGAGAAGCTTTTCGTTACACAGAAGGAAAAGCAGATCATCTTTCGTTTCTTTTCATTAGTTCTACAACCTACTTCCAACTGCTATTGCCTAAGAAAATAAGCTTAAGACCCCGGTTCAGCTCTGAAGTATTGACATAAACTCATAGGATAGCCTTTGGTGAAACACCCAATCTCATTTTTGTCACCTCATCTGAAGTCTGGAGACAATCACATTGATCTACCTGACAGGGATGTTGCAACATGGGGCTAACTTTAAATACCAATTCAAACTACAATAAATTAATTAAATCAACAAAACTTGGTGAGTTGATACACATATAAATCTGCTTGAGTTTGGACTAACCATTGGATTAGCTTATTGATTACTCAGATTTTAATATGAAGTGTTTTATAAAAAGGGATACATAAATGAAGAGAAGGAAGAGGAGGAATAGTGACAGGAGCAGGAGCTGTTGATGATGATCCAATAACACTTTCATAACAGTGGCCATTTCTGCCCTATACTGTTATAGTGCTATTATTCCACTTTCAACATCCTGTGGAATTTTGAGAGTTGTAGTTTACTGAGGCCAAAGGGCTCTCTTGACTGAGAATGCTAAAGGACCCTCCCTAAACTGCGAAGCCCAGCATTCCACAGGATATTGAAAGTGGAATAATAGCACTCTAACAGTGTAGTGGAGAAATAGCCTTTCATAACAGTAGCTCTAGCACAGTGGTTCTCAACCTTCCTAATGCCGTGACCCCTTGATACAGTTCCTCATGTTGTGGTGACCCCCAACCATAAAATTATTTTTGTTGCTACTTTATAACTGTAACTGTAACTTTATAACTAACTGTAACTGTAACTTTATAACTGTAATTTTGCTGTTATAGTTACTGTAACTGTAACTATAACTTTATAACTATAATTTTGCTACTGTTAGTTATAGTTACTGTAACTGTAACTATAACTTTATAACTGTAATTTTGCTACTGTTATAGTTATAGTTACTGTAACTGTAACTATAACTTTAAAACTGTAATTTTGCTACTGTTATGAATCGTAATGTAAATATCTGATATGCAGGATGTATTTTCGTTGTTACAAATTGAAGATAATTAAAGCATAGTGATTAATAAAAAAAGATATGTAATTATATATTATGAAATATTTATTTCTAATTACAAATAAATGAAATTTTGTCTTGAAGCATGGGTAACAGGCTTAATATATCAACAGAAAACTACATTTCTACATTTTGCAACAGTATGCGTAAAAAGCCAACATCAGTGCGAAGGTTGAGCTTGCTTGCTTCTCACCAGATCAGAAATTCTCGGGGTAGTCTTTGCAAGAGCACAACGAAGATCATCTTCCACAACAAGTCTACTCCTGTATTTAGACTTGATAACCAACAAGCTTGAAAATCCTGTTTCACAAAGATATGTTGTTGGAAATGGAAGAAGAAGGCGCAACACAGTCTCAGATAGAACAGGATATGACTGAAAACACTTGATCCAGAATTTTGAAACTGGCATTGTAGAGAAATCAGTTCTCGCTGCATCGCTGTTAATAAGTTCAATGAACTCCTCGTGTGCTGTCTCAGGAACATCTTCAACTTTGACTGTGAATGGGCTTCTGGCAAGTGCAAATGGGGTGCCAGGTAGATTTGGAAAGTACGATGAAATTTCCTCTGCAAGCATGTGCAAGTGTTCTTTCATAGAAATCATCATTGGAATCCTTTTGTCTGGTTCAATGTCATGTTCCTCAAAGAAAGCAGATAAGGTAGGCAACATGTAAGTTTTTCTTTCATCCAATTTTTTTTGCCAAAGCTGAAGTTTCATTTGGAATGATCGGATCTTTTCAGACAAATCGAGGCATGTTGCATTTGGTCCTTGCAGTGATAAATTTAACTCATTCAAGATGGTAAAGATGTCAACCAAGTAAGCTATTTTCTGCAGTTCACTTTTATCACTGAAAAGTGCTTCGAACTGCGGTTTTGCTTTCTGATTAAAAAATGTTTTGAGTTCATCACGAAGCTCAAAAACACGTTTTAAAACTTTTCCTCTTGACAACCATCTCACTTCAGTGTGAAATAGCAGAGTATTGTTCGGCGCATCCAACTCGTCGCACAGTTGCGAAAACAGTCGACTGTTTAAAGTGCTCGCCTTTATGAAATTTACAGAACTTATGACGCTTTTCATTACTTCTTGTAACTCTTGTAGTAGCGTCTTCGTTGCCAATATTTGCCGATGAATCATACAGTGAGTTCCAATGACTTTTGGTGACTCATTCAGTACCAAACATTGAAATCCAGATCGACATCCTAGCATGGCTGGAGCACCATCTGTGCAAACACCACAAACCTTTTCCCAAGAGATCGCCTGCTCTTCCAGAAATGAACCAACTGTGTCAAATACATCACGTGCAGTAGTTGTCGTTTCAAGAGGTTTGCAAAAAAGAAACTCATCTTTAAACTCGCCATCATTAATATACCTCACGTAAACCAGTAACTTGAACAGTTTGCAATGTCTGTAGATTCATCAAGCTGGATACTAAATATTGGAAGTGGAGCAGATTTAATTTCCTTGATTACCTGATCAAGAATATAAGCAGACATGTCAGCTATTCTTCTGCGGACAGTATCGTTAGATAAGGAAAGGGCACTCAATTTTGTTACAAATTCGTCTCCGATCATTACTCGAACAATGTCTTTGGCCGCTGGCAACAGTAAATCCTCAGCAATGGTGTGAGGTTTCATAGCTCTGGCAATTCTGAGTGCCACCAAATATGAAGCTTCAACAGCTGTTACGTTCTGTTTCTGGTACCTCCCACCAGTGTCAAGTCTGCCTTGGTGGAGTGCATCAGCTTTGCCTCTAAAATAGTTGGTATCCTTTCCCGCAAAGCTGGGATGCTTGCTATCAAGATGGTGTTTTAGTTTGTTCGGCTTCATAGATTCGGCTGATAGAACTTCATAACAAATAACACATTGCGGTTTCTCAATTCCTCCTGTTATTATTGAGGTAAAACCAAACTGTAAAAAATCCTCAATATATTTTCTTTTCTTAACGTGCTTCCCTCCATGCGCCATTGTCATGGGATGGTTTGCTAATGGAAGAAATTTATTGCAATAGCTGCATTAATACAAAAGAAGATACATGCCATAGTTCAGTCAATACAGTTCATTAAAGCATATGTTCAAACTGAAACAAGAAATACAGCAGTGGTTCTCAACTTGTGGGTCCCCAGATGTTTGTGGACTTCGGCTCCCAGAAGCCCTGAGCATTGACCATAGTGGCTGGGGCTTCTGGGAGCTGAAGTCCACAAACATCTGGGGACCCACAGGCTGAGAAGCACTGAAATACAGGAAGGCAATCAACAGAACCAACTTGTCTTTCTAGATGACACTGAACAAGCTGCATCCCATCCTCAAAAGGCAGACGTTTATAAAAGGGGAAATAGCGAAGGAACACTGCTATTTAAATGCTAAGAAAAAAGCACAGCTACAGAGGATAAACATGGAGCAAAAAACTGGCAATACAAAATACAAATCATGAAATGGCTTCTCACAGAAGCCTCACACATGTCAGGTTTTTATAGTCACCCAGCTAGGCCAAACTTAAAGGAAACTGGTACCTTTAAAAGGAGTAAGAACCATTGTACAGAATTTAATTCATTCCTACAGTTTAGGAAAAATAAAAAACAAGAGAAGAACAATTATCACAGGCCATGCTACCTTTCTGGGGATTGAAAAAACATATGGTAGTTTCTAAAGATTCAGAGGCCAACTTCTTGCCTCAGATAAGGAAGTGTACAGAAAATATAACTGTTTAAATGTAAAAGACTGCCCACTGAAGGGGGATGGCAAAGAGATAAGGGTAAAGCACTAACCTGGAATTCTGCAAAATGCAAACAATAGGTACTCGCTGGGAAATATAGGGACCCAAAATCCAGGAACACGATACAGGTGAAGGAAGAACCAAGGCTGAGAGACAGAAGACGACCATATGTGAAGGAAGAAAGATAGGTTTTGCTTCAATGTGTTCAGGCTTGTTCCTGCTTCCACTCACCCCACCCCCGCAACTGAGTTCTTAAGTCTGCTGTCTGCAGCTGTGTTTGACTGGATTTCTTTGCCAGGCTTGGCGCCAACATTACCAATAGTGGAGGGGGGAAGAGCTAGGTTCCCCCTTCCCCATTTCCAACCCGGGTGGTGATGGTGATGGCAACAGGAGGAGAATCCCAGCCCTACATCCTCCTCCTTCCTTCCTCTGCTTCTGTGCCATCACACATCATGGCAAAGGAGGCGGCGGCTGGCCGGCTCCCGCTCCGGTGGCCCCTCAAGCCAGGGAGCAGCTCTGGTAGGTGAAGCAGCCCCACGCTCGCCTCCCCCCCGCCCAGGTCTCTCGGCTGCCGAGCCGCTCCCATCCCAGGGCCGCCTGAGAGCACAAACTGAGCCCCGCAGCACTGCCTCCTGCCCCCGCCCCCGCCCAGTTCCCTCTGCCGTCGCCCAGGGACGCTCGTGGCAGCGGCGGGGAAGGCAGCGGCTGGCCGGCTCCCGCTCCGGCGGCCCCTCAAGCCAGGGAGCGGCTCCGGCAGGCGAAGCAGCCCCACGCTCGCCTCCCCCCCCGCCCAGGTCTCTCGGCTGCCGAGCCGCTCCCATCCCATCTCATACTAAAATCTCATAAAGCTACTAACTTCACGGTGTTTTCATGAGTCATGGAGCAACTCTAGTTCAATTCATACAATATACAGTGGGTCCTTGGTACCAACAGGGGTTTGGTTCCAAGATCCTCATGAATGCCAAAATCCATGGATGCCCAAGTTCCATTATATACAATGGTGTAGTAAAATGATGTCTCACATATAAAATGGTGAACAACTTAAATTAGTGCTGAAGAGAGGTGGAGGATCTGTAAAGTGGCAGGAGGCTACAGCAAGATACACCTACACATCATTGTAATGCTCAGCACATGGTACGATTAAGGTTCGCTTTTTGGATTTTTTAAAATATTTTTGAGCCATGGTTGGTTGAATCCATGGAAGCAGAACCTCTGGATACAGAAGGCTAACCGTATTTGTCACTGATCTGTGTGAGATCTCCTTATTCATTATTATTTGCATACCTCAATGCTGAATATTCTCCACAGAGCTTCTGAATACTAAAACATAAAGAAAACAAAAACTGGATGGTTGTTTGTTTGTTTTGTACCCTAGTTCTTTAATTCTTTTGGTTCAGTTAGATCTAACTATTGTGTTTGGAAAGTTTATTTAACCTAGCTGAAAACACAAGCCATGTTCTTTCTATATATTCCTTGTTGTAACTACATCTGAGGATTTCATTTCCAAAATCTATGTATTTAGCCAGACAGCATCCCAGCTGATGGGTTTCTGATGCTCTGCAGATTGGTGTTTGTTCTGGGAAATGATTCTGTAGTGCTTCACCAGTTATAAGAGATGTTGAGAAAGGTATCTGGAGAGACTCCTCAGGATTCTGCTACATCTGCCTATCTCAATGTGCCCTGGAATGAAGAGAGCATTGCAGATTATTTCCCAGTACCCAATCTGTAGTATCATGGAAATTCTTTGATGGGTCAATAAGTTTTAGGTGTCATTGTTACCCTGATTTCTGGAGTCTCAGGAGGGACACCTCAATGTGCTCACAATGGGGAATGGGAATTAGCAGAGCACAAGCTAAACAATACAAGAGGCAGGGCAACCTAGCGAGATCTAGGGGTCAGGCCAAGTCAATAATCAAACACAAGTAAATTAAAATTGCTTTCCTTTATTTTGAAGCACAGGCCCTTTCCGCACCGGGCTTTTTAAATGGTGCAGAGCGATCTCCAATGGAGGTCTTCTGCACCGTAGAGTGGACTGGGGCGGACTACTTTTTGCAGTTCCACGTCTCAGTCCACTCCGGGGTGACTGGAACTGGTTGCACTCCGTGTTTTTTAAAAACTTCCTTTTAGAGGTTTTTAAAAAGCACGGAGCTCGCAACTCCGTGTCGCTCTGTCGCCGTGCTCCGGTGCACTAGTGCATTCCTGCAGATCTGCCGGGGGCGGGCTTTAGGCTGGCAAGCTTCTCTGATTGGTGGAGAGCCTCCACCAACTGGAAGCCGCCATTTTGGACACCGGAGCAGTGCAGAGCGACTAGCTTGCACTGCTCCTCATCCCGACGGACTCAACCGGACACCAAAGAAATCCAGTGAGTCCCTTTTTCGCCCGGTTCCTTTCCCACATGCAGAAAAGGCCACAGTCACAACATATGTATGCAAACACACTCACACAGACCTAATGAAAGAAAGGTAGGAGTTGGATAGAGGGTTTTAAGAGGGATTTTTGCATGGGAAATACTACACCTGTCCTGTAGCCTGGGTAGTCTGAAGAAAAGTCTGTAGAAGTGGAGATTCTCAGGACATGGAGCTGAGGGAAAGGCTCATCAAATGGAGGGATAGCAAGATGGGATGGAAGTCAGAGCGATCCAAGCGATCTGAAGAGACACTCAAAATCCGGGGGTCTTACAGGGGAAAATGTGCCTGTAGGCTAGTCCGTTCCTGGGGAAAACAATGGGTTTCAGGTTGGAGACAAAGCCTCCAAAAGGTTAGTACTTTGCATGATTGAATTATGACAGCGTTGTCAATAAAGTAGACAGTACACAAATGCGGAGTGCTTGAGAGTTGAGTATTCGGCTCATCAAGCTGCTTGCTCTGGGCAGGGGATGGTTTGTAAACAGCATGCATACATAGTGTGATCTTAAGAAGGTACTTGCCTGGAGGTCTCCTGAAGCTGCAATCTGGCAAATACTGGCCTGCCTGGATTTGTTTTGAATGGTTCAACTATTTTCAGCTGTGCCCGTGTGCGTGCTTGTCCGGGGACCTTGCAAGCACATGGAGAGGAATGGGTAATGAAGGCCAAATTCTTGATATCAAATGATATCTAATATGCCACAAGTTCGGACTAGAAACTACAGTAACATCATAGCTGGTTGTTATTGAACATAAATGTGAATCTCAAAAGTTAGGAGGCTGCAAGTCTGCCTTGGGAACTCGTAACTACCAAACAGAATGCCAGCTATGATCTACAAATTGACACAAATTAATATTTTTGAAGTTACAAGGGTGTAGCAGCAGATTTCTGCATCAGTAGAGGGCTAAAGTACACGATTTTCAAAGCCCATCTAATCCAGTAATTCGTCTGTGGAATAGACTCTTGCCTGAGTTTCTGACTTTTTACCTGGCTTAATAAAGGTGTTGTCATAATACGGATTTAATAAAGTTAGTATAATATGGATTTGGACATTTTTCCCTTTGTTGCAAACTTGACTATCTCTGCTAATTAAATGACATAGAACATCAACATTTAAAACCTTCAACACTAAAGAAAGAGATTTTATACCAGCCAAAAGTGGAACTTGATTCTCTCTGTCTGTGTGTAGTTTCTATTGATGTCCTTCCTCTAATCTAAATTATCTCCACTTTTGTCAATATAAGGATTTCCTAATTACTCTCATTTTCTACCAACTAAGCAACCAGTGACCTCCACACAGGATGGAAAAAATTCTGACTTTACAAAGAGTTTTGCAGTATCAAAGCAGAAAATCAAACTTTTGTACTTTGGCCATGCCCAGCAAGCATGGAGACTCTTCCAGGTAAAACATAATATCTCAGGATCTCAAACTTCCACTGATTTTATGCTTTTTTCCCCTCCTGATTTTGAATTTTGCATGAGGGATTGGAAGGGAATGTAAGAACCCTCTTTCTATAGTCTGAAAAATACTGTAGTTCCAGTGCTCATCAAGACCATTTACCTGCAATGTAAAGTAATTTTAATCAATTTTAAACAATTAATCTACCAATTAAATTGCCATTTTTGCCATTCATTTGTATATTGGTAAAGAACTGCTTTAAAGGTTGACGCTCATGTGTAGTCAGCTGCATTACGTTAGAAGGAAGGATTTATTAAGTACACACAAATACAAAAAAAATAATAATAATACCTTGACTTATTGAAACACAAATTGGGCTACTTTAAAAGAAATACATTTTGGGTGCAGTAGACTGTTAGTGTGCACACACACACGCACACAAAGTCCATGAGCGTGAAAATAATTGGAAAAAGTGCAAACCACCCCCACCACCCCCATTTTCATACGATTTTATATATAATGGAGAGAAACTGTTTGTATTAGTTGTTCTTGCATGTGAGAATGTACTAAGCAGAGATTTGCATCTCTGCTCAGAAAGAGACATTTCTGTGGGTGAGGGAATGCTCCATTTAAGGTTGTACCTACAAGCTTTTATTTTGCAAACACTTTTATTAAATGTAATACTCAGATGTTTTTTGAAAAAAAAAACATTTTTAGGGAGGTAGAGGAGTTTTTAATAAATTAATCTAACAGATTAGCTGATTAAAAGTTGCAGCCCAATTATCTTTCTGGCGAAAAATGCAACACATCGTAATGTTGTGCTCCTGAGCTTGAGATGAGTTCCAACTGTTTCATCAGAAGCAACACAAAAGTAGTCCTGGAGGCCTTTCAGCATAGATACAATTAGAGAAAACTTCATTATTCTTTAACATGCTGTGTTTCCCATTAGGGTGTGATCAAAGAGAAAATACCAAAGGATATCAGTAGGATGTAAGATTGATTACAGACTGATTCAGCAGTTCAATCAGTGCTCTGTGCAGTTTCAGTATGGATGGCCTCCCAAGGGAGCTAGATTTGTGTCCGATAGCACTTCACTGAGACTGGGAAAGGAATAAAAATCAAACTACTTGAAGGATGCAAATAGGCTCCAGTTGCATTACACAGGAAACAATTGTGTTGTGGAGTGCTATCTATCCTGTCATTCAAAAGCCCTGCTTCTTGGAAGAAAAAAATTATTGTAAGCTTTCTAGTGTTAACTTTAAAAAATAGAAATTAAAAATACTGCTACCTTCTGCCATGGAGAAAAATCAAAGACTAGGTCACCCACTTCTAGGATGAATGTAAAGAACTGAAGTTTACATGTGATTACCTTATTCTGAGGCATATTGGCAACCATATGGAAACCCTCAAAACTGAATAAATTGTGGATTGGGAAAACAGCTTCCTATTTTTAGACCTGGGAGACCTGAAATACACTCCTGTTGATGAGTGTGAGATCCAAGGGCTTCTAGGCTATCAAAGACAAAATTGTTCATGTTAGGATAGAAAGATGTACTGAAAATGTATGGAAGGAGATTGTGCAAGATCAGAGCTTGAAAAAAAGAGTTTTCTTGGACTACAGCTTTCAGAATCCTTGTTTCATATCAGTTTGTGAGAAAATTCATCTCTATCTAGCTATACTTCCTTTTTAAAATGTACATATTTTGATACATTTTTAACTCTAAATTTTGCAGTTTTCCCATTAGTAACAGTAGGGATAAGCAACTGTGGTCCTTCCTGTGTTTTTGGCCCACAGCTCCCATCAAGCCTAGTCAACCAAACCAATATTGAAGTATTATGGAAACTGCCGTCCAGGAACATCTGGAGGACCATATGTTACTCTCTTTTGAACTACAACATATTTATTCATATTATTTGACTCTCTGAATTTCAGCCTTTATCAGTATTAAAAGTGTTCACCTAATCCAACACTCTACCATGCAGGGTTAAACATTTACATCACTCCTGAAAGATGTTTTATGTAAAGACCTCCAGAGAAGGAGAATTCACTGTTCTCCAAGGCAATGTATTCCACTATTGAACAGTTCATACAGTAAAGAAATTCTCCCTAACATTTAGTTGGAATCTCTTTTTCTTGTAATTTGAATCCATTGGTTCATGTTCTAATCTCTGGAGCAGCAGAAAACAAGTCCACTGTATCTACTACATGACATCCCTTTGGATATTTAAAAATGTCTCTCATGTCACCTTTAAATCTTCTCTTTTCCAAGCTAAACATACACAGCTCCTTCAGGCATTCCTGATAAGTGTTAGTTTCCAGATCTCTGATCATCTTGGTTTCCCTTCTCCTGGCATGTCCCAGCCTGTCAATATCCTTTGGCTCCAAACTGGAGACACTATTCAAGATGAAGTCTGACCAAAACAAAATAGAGTGGCACTAATACTTTCCTCAGTCAGGGCACTATCCTCCTGTTGATGCAGACTAGAATTGCATTAACTCTTTTTGACTGCCAGATCATACTGTTGACTCATGTTTAGTTTGTGGTCTTCTAAGACCTACTAGATCCTCTCCAGATGTGCTGCTTTTCAGCCAGGTATCACCCATTGTATAGCAGTGGATTTAATTTTTCCTGCCTAGAATTATACATGCTGGAATTAATTTTATTAGTTTTGGGCCCATTCTGCAATCTGCGAAGGTCATTTTGAACTGTGATCATGTCCTCTTGCGTATTTGCTATCCTCCCATTTGTTGTCATCTTAAAATCTGACAAGCATGCCTTCTATTCCATCATCTAAGTCATTTTTATGGGCCCAGGATAGAATCCTGAAGTACCCCACTGGTCAGTTCTCTTTAGGATGAAAAGCAGCTATTTGTGAGCACTTTGCATTTGGTTGGTCAACCACATACAAATCCCCCTAACAATAGCACTGTAATCCACAGCTCATGAGCTTTACTGCAAAAATTTTATAGGGGACTTTACCAAAATCAAGATATGCTATGTCCCTATAGGATTCCTTTCTAATTGTGCTCAGTCTGGCTATTTAATGATTTGTTCCAGTACTATACATAGTTTCTCTAAAAAGCAACACAAATGTGCAAAATTCAGGGGCAACTGAGTTTTATGATCAAACAACCATCAGCAGGTGTGAAATGAATATTTCCACCAAAAAATGGGAAATTAAACAATTTCTTTTCTTTTCTTTTCTTTTCTTTCCTTCCTTCCTTCCTTCCTTCCTTCCTTCCTTCCTTCCTTCCTTCCTTCCTTCCTTCCTTCCTTCCTTTCTCTTTCCTGCCAAAGCTGATGGGTATGGTTTTGACAATACTGTTGGTAGACCACCTACTTCAAACTTTTGTCTCAGGTTTTATTTTCATCTCCACCTTAATATTAGTTCAAAAAAAGGGTGGGGGGCTCCTGCAGCCATGCTATTGTCCATTTTATTCCTTTCACGTGTCGAGGCAAGCTGATTGCTTGAAGCCCTTGATGTTCCAATGCAGTAGTGGGCATTTCTTAAGCCATCTCTCATTTGGAAGCACCTAAAGAACTTCTGGGTTTTCAATGTGAACACAGGGATGCTGTCAAGGACACTGTTATGATATCATACTCAGGCATTCAGGAAAATTCATATTGCAGTTATCTTCATTCTAGAATTTTGTTCTTCTGTTGTTCTGGGTGATGCACATGGAGGAATGGAGTTTGTGCAGAACATGCCAGTACCCCTACCTTGCAATAACTCTATTGCCAGCAAGAGAAGGGAGAGAAAAGGAATAATTTTGAGTGACATATTAATTGACACTATTTGGCATCAAGTTGACAGGATGTTAACAAGGAAGGGACCATACTGAGGAACACATGAACAGAAGACACTTCACCTATGTTTCTTCCCACTATGATGGGAAATTTCAGGGAAGCTGTCTCAGGAGAGGCAACTACTCTACTCTCTGGAGTAGAGTTGGCAACTCTACTCCAGAAGGATGTTGGGCTAAAAGGGTGTGATGAACATGTACTTGTCACCTTGCTCTCCTTAAAAGAAGTATAGACTCTGAATGAGATAAATTGTTGAACCTAATAATAGTGAATAGTGGAAAGCAGGTATGACTAAACTGTGACATTGACACAATCTCTAGTGGAAGAGAAAATTTGTATTCCCAGAAGTATTTCCTTCAGATTAGCATGCACTATCTGTTTTGGTTACAAAATTTTCCCTGTGCCCTGGATTCTTATTTTCTCTGTTTCTAACCTCATTAGTGCTCTCAGTTACTTCAAATTTAGTATCATCTGTGATGTTCACATAGTGTGCTGTTTGTTTCCATTTATAGACACCTGATGAAGGTGTTCAATAAAACTGCACTTTAAGAAACATTCCTGTGATACTTTAGTACACACTTACTCCACTTCAGTTTCTTTTTCATTTTTGTTTGCAGCTTAATTAGAATCCTTCAGATTAAATCACAAGACAGTTCTTAACTTGACTAAATAGAGAAAGGTGAGAGGAAGGTGAAGAAATATGTTAAAACCTTGTGGCAAGGTTTTCTCATATACACTAAGTCTGAATATCTATCATGGCAGGTGGATCAATTAGAATAGTTATTATCACTACTGGATTTAGGAAGATGTCTTTAAATACATGCTGCTGAACTTCCTGCCCAGAAATATAGCAAAATTAATGTCATTTTACTATGGAATTTTTAATATGAAAAATTGGATTTTCTGCCCTTTTAAATATGTTTTTAAACATGTTTCAGCTAAGAAGGCCCTTAGGAATTTGACTTAAATTTTAATCTAAGCAGCTTAGGCTAAATGGCAACTTGATGAATGTTCAAGCTTGTAGTCAAAGATTTTGAAGTTGCTTGAACAAAATGAGAGTGTCCAGCATAGTCAAGTAAAAAGTTGGGGCGTTGTGCCACTTGCAAATACATTATTAAACAGATTCCACATCCTTCACCAGGAAATAAATATGCAGGTAGGCAGGACAAATGCTACCTAGTGAGGCCATTGACTAGGAATGCCCATTTCAGCTCTGGAGGAAAAGGTCAAATCATTACTTGTGGTGGACAGGCCATCTTGCTGTCCCTTCCATGACAATTGGTATGATGAAGAAATTTAAGAGCCAGTTGAACAGCCAGTTGAATCTATGCTGAATCTAAACACTTCTCTGCCTATGGATACTGGATATTACTCACAGTTTCTCTCACACTGTTCTCACCTTGTGCCACTGTGGAAGTTGAGTCACTAAAATGGTAGATATCTGGATCTAGCAAAACCCTGCCCCCCATCACCCTATCTCATTCCTTCTGTATTCCTTTCTGGTTGATTCTGCCATCAGATATTAGTCAGCAGAGCAATTATACTGGTAAAATGGTCTGTGGGCAGATCTTTGAGATTAGCCAGCAGAAGATCTGCTAGCAGAAAGGCAATTCTACTGAAATGTGCTTAATCCTAACTGCCACAACCAGAACATTTATGATTGCAAGGCCTATTAGAAAATGTCATGAATTGCTTTCAACTTCTCTCACAGTTTATCACAGACACTTTACGGAAATCCAGCCTTCCAAATTCACCTCATGAGGTTTCTTTTTTTTACTTTCAATCCAAACGACGAATGCAATAAATAAACACAATTATTATTTCTTCTTGTCATTTAAATTACTAAATATATTCAAACAAGAGAAGCAGAGGAAAATATTCTCTTCTTTTATGATCTTGTTTATATTGAAGATGTCAGATCACTGGCAAAAAATGGGAGGTGGGGAGCGAAGGCTTGCCATGTATTTGTGATCCTCAACACAACATCAAAGCTCCAGTAGTTCACATTCTGGTATGGAACTGATTTAGAAAGCATTGTCAGGTGTTCATCTGCAGAGAAGCTGTTGGCATCCATAGCTTGCCCTCCTGCTGGGCACACCGGTGTATTAGGATTCATTCATCTCACCTCATGGTTTTTAAAACACTACACCCCTTTGATGTGGGTGCAGCGGCTTCACAGCAGGCAAGTTATCAAAGCTGTCCCATTCCCCCCAGGTCTATGCCTTAGTGGCTGGAATGGGGGGTGGAGGAGGCAAGATTAATGTAACAAAGTGACTGCTTCAGATTCATTAAAACAATACACACATTCATTCAAAATGTGAAACTCAGTGCAAAATAGAGGATTTCATTATAACTCAGATGCTCAAAAATAATCAAATACTCCACTGTTTTTTGAAGAAAAATATGTTTTATTGTACTGGAACTTGCATTATTAAATAACGATACCAATTAATTTAGGAGATGTCATTTGCTCAGAGTTATTTAGGCATTCAAGAGCCAGTGTGGGGAAGTAGTTGGAATGTTGGGATATCTAAGGGCCCTTCCATACCATGCTGTTATAGTGCTATTATTCCACTTTCAACATCCTGTGAAATTCTGGGATTTGTAGTTTACTCAGGCCAAAGAGCTCTCTGGCTGAAAATTCTAAATGTGCCTCCTTAAACTCCAAACCATTGGATGCTGAAAGTAGAATAATCACTCTATAGTATAGTGCAGAAGATCCTAAGTTCAAATATCCACTAATATCTACTTAGCCATTGAAATCGAGCAGTTGACCTGAGCCTATCTCTCTCCCCACCCCCAGTCTTGCTCTCTCTCTCTGTCTCTCTCTCTCTTTCTCACAGCAGGACCTAAATAACAGATCTGTGGATACGGTGGGAAGGATGAGATCCACATACACTGCTGGCAAAAATTGAGTGAAAAATGAGGTATAAATGTAATTATGAAATGAATTTATTGTATGAAACTAAAAGATTTTTAATAATGACTATCAATGAATGTTTTTGTGCTTTCTCTCTTAAATAATACTAATAAATTAAGGGTTATAGTTAAAAGATTTTTTATCCTAGAAGCAGGAAAGCTGCTTGAATTGATCTGGATAAACTGTGTGAGACCAACCTGACATAAAAGAAAATACAAAATGAAACACCCTTGTTACTGTCCCTTGATGGTTCCTGGATTTTGGAAAAAATAGCCCAAAAAGCAATCTTTCCAAATTCAGGGTTGGGGTGGTGGGTGGTGGTGGGGGAGGAACAACAGCAAACTTTGCACAGTCAAGTCTATTCCAGCTATACCAGCTTGAGTTTGTGAACAACTCAGCACTGATTTTCTTGTGTTTCAGAAAATCCCAACTGCATAAGTTTGTGTGTATTTTTCACTCACATTTTTAAGCACGTATATAAGATTTTGTGCTGTTTTCCATATAAATATTTCCTCTCTATATCATGCTCTATACTGCTTTTCTCCAGCATTCTGGAAGGGTAGAGCATCACTTACATGGAGTGGAATAAGGATGTAGTAGGTGTAACCTTTTCTATTCAGTTCTTGCTAGTGCTCGTACATTAACCTGTTTCTGCTAGAGATGAATAAAAAAATATGTAATTATTGGTTCCCAGGTTGAAAAACAGATTTCCTGTCAGAAAACCTTATCAGGAACATTAGGAACAGAACATGAATTCTTGTGTTCCTCCTGATATTCAATATTCCAAAATGTTTTCTGCATAGAAAATGGATTTTGTGCACAACAAGTGTCTTGCAGAGAAAACCAGGTTTTAACAGAAAACATTGGGGGATTGCACACATATAAAAATGAGAATTAATTCCTCTGATATACCTTGGGATGTTTGAATATAGAGAGAATATTTAGAAGGAATATTTGCTTTCTCTCATAGTGAGGAGAAGACTATTGTAATTACTTTTTCTGGCATACAAGGGTGAAATATTTGAGGATTTACATCCCTCGTTGCTGCCAGTAATGTAGCATCTATATCCTCTTTTGTAATGGTGAAACAATTGCTATGCTTCTTTCTAGTGAGGCTTTGACTTTTTCCTCTCAGCACTTTCATAATAAATAAAGAGCAATAAAACTTTGAAAGCTTACTGAAAACATGAAAAAGGGTTGGGGAGGAAGAATGAGAGTAAAACTCTCATTTTCTGTATTCTGGCTGAACATCAAATGTAGCCCAGCTTTTTTCTTTTCACTTTGGGGATCCTTCTTCTGAATTTCTTCATCTGCCAATACAAAACAGTCAGGCTCAAAGTGCTATTTTATTTAAAATTGGCTCCCCCTTCTTTTGTTATCTGTAGTGTAGGAACATATTTGCTGAAACTGAACCTTGAAAGTAACAAAATATTCACTTTCCACAAGGCAGCAGCAAAGGAAGCAGGCTCATTGAGGGAAGCAGACATTTCCTCTTACCCTGCATTTGAGACATATGTGCTCCCCCCGTCAGTGCATATCTCTGATACGCTGTTGCAGCATCCTGATTCTGTAGTCTATTAGGAACAAACTCTATATTAGAGTGAAGAAAGATGCATTAGAAGGCAGACAGCTAAGGGGTAGTGAGCTGATTCAATTTGATGTTATTTTATTGGTTGATTCAAAATAAATGTAATTGTATTAAAATAGATAGGAAGTGGTTCTTGAGGTTTTTGCTGCTGTTAATTCAGTGAAACATTTGTATATAAAAATCTTGTCAAAGCAATAGGTCTTTGCACCGTTTTGACAGTTTTGATTCCTATTTATCATGAGTTTTAAATGCTAAAATTAAAAGCAGTGCTATGTTGTTGACAAGCAGGGTGCCTTTGGCTGCAATCCTGTGCATGTTTTCCTAGAAGTACACCCTACTGAAGATAACTGTACTCACTTCTAAGTATGCTTGTTTACGATCTCCTTACATTTTGCAGTTGAGCAAAATAAGTATCTTGCAGGTGGAATTGCAACCCTCTGTCAAGCATTGTGAGAGGTTTTACAAGTTGACCTTCTCTCTGTGTTGCAGCAATTAAAATTTACAGCAGCTTTCTTTTGGTCAAAAACAAATCTTTTGTTTTAAAAATTACCTAACAAATTTATTATAACACAGAGTTTCATGGACTTCAGTCCAGCTAGAAGTTCTGAGAACATCTGTCCCAACGTCCACTTCTCTTTTACAGTCAGATTTTCATGAGGCAAATTGTGCCTCTCCCCAAATCATGACCATTACCATGGACTATGATCTAGTTCACATATCTATGTATGTCACTCACTTAATTTAATAATCAACCATGAAATAATGGGACCAGACACAGAAAACTGGGTTAAATAAGGGCCACTTTATTTGACCTAACCTATTTAAGTTGTGTTGGCCTGGAAATGGAGCAAGAGTGAGGGGAGAAACCTGATGCGGATCCAACTGAGGCCAGGTATCAAGCTTACAACAACCTCCTCAGCCTTCTCTTGGGTGAAACACTTGTAAGTGAGAGCTTGAGACTTTGTAAGTGAGACCTTGAATCCCAAGTTATTCTCAAGGATAGTCTCCTTTCCCAACTCCTGGGATGCAAGGCCCTAAAGGGGGACTCCAGTGTCCTACCCTACACCAAAAGGTTGGCAAAAGGTGATCACTCACATCTTAAATTCTCCACCACTAAATGCCACAAACAATGGAAAAGCATCTTCTTAATCTTCTTCCCCAACCAGACCGACCAAGATGGCTGTTTCCCCTTTTGCAACTCCCTCGGGGAACAATGTATTCCTGTAATCCAACAAATGAACACCATCATCGCTGTAGAGCTTTGGCCATTGGAAAATGATGCTAAGGTGATGAAGAAAGTGGCCCAGGTCCCTGGAAACTTCATGATGGCCCTTCTGTGGGCACAATCAATGCTTTTGGGACCACTTCCCCCAGCCACAATTGAAAAGGCGAAAAAGCAGGGGGGAAATGAGGTAAACTTGAGGCCAATAGTTTTCTGTAGTGTGAAAATCATTTAAAGCTTACAAAACTAGGGCTTTACGCCCTTCAGCAAGCCCATGTCATTCCCACCAAGTTGAATGACTAATACATCAAGAGAAGGTTCAGTATAGTCCTCAAGCAAAAGAGGTAACAAACCACTCCACTGGAGGTCTCTTCTGTCCAACCACTTCACAGTGGCAACATCACTCAACCCTAATTGAGCTCCAAATCTGAAATGAATGGGTGCCAAACATCATCCCATGAAGGCTCAAATGCTGCAAAGCCTTTGAAGTGACTGCCCAAAAACTGGTACCTGATGAGAGATGAAAAGTCAACATGGCAAAACAAAGCTTCAACCACACCTCAGTTGAGTCCCCAAATGGCAACTTTGGGCCTGGCACACACCCAGAACACCATACTGTGGCCAAAAATCAGGACCTGCCTTCTTGCCACACAACATCTAGAATCCAACAGAGAAACAGAGAAAATAGAAACAATGTTAGTTGAGCAAAACAGCCTTAAAATTTAAGAGGACACATGTATATACCAATACACTGGATGTTTTGGGACAAAACCTATAGCAGAAGCAGTGAAGGCTGCCCCAATCCTAACTGAATGAATGTCAAACTTAACCCCAAGCAGGTGTAAGTATTGCAAGGTCTTTGAGGTAACTGTCGAAAACTGCCAAAGTGACACAACATAAAGCAACCCTGGTCTGGCCCCCCCCCCAACCAAGCTGCACATAACACAACACACAAAAAAGGAATAAAGCCAAGTCAGAGCATAATCTAAATGGCTGAACATCAAATGTAACCTGGCTTTTTCTTTTTACTTTGGGGATCCTTCTCCTATGGTTTGCAGTTTAGGGGGAGGCATTTAGAATTCTCAGCCAGAAAGCTCTTTGGCCTCAATAAACTACAAACCCCTGAATTCCACAGCATGTTGAAAGTGCAACCCACCCCAAATGTCAAAAAGGTCAGATTCACACTGTAGAAGAGATCCAACCTGAAACAAGTACAGCATAATGATGAACCCTCACAATTCCATGTCCTTTCTCCACCACACCTCAGGAGGGGCTTCTCCAGCTGTATTTTATCAATGGGAAGGGGAGGTAGGATGCCTTCAGAGGGAAGAAGACATAGCTGGTCCTAGGTCATGGGAGAGGGAGAAATGGGGCTGCTCATAGACCATCTATTTCCTTTCCATAGGAACAAACACTTTTTATTCCTCTGAATTACCTCCTGACTCCATCATCTCTTCACAAATAAAGAACAACAGCTCCTCCTGGAACTTGACAGCTGTGAAGGGGAAGTTTTAAGAGCAGGCAGAAAGGGCTAGAGAACTGACCTCTTTGCCCCCCCCCAAAAAAGAGACATAAGCCACATTCACGCATGCATAAGCCATGAACAGGATTTTACCCTGGATTGCTCCCCTACCAGTCCCAGTTAATTGACAACAATTTCCTCCACCTTCCTGGGAATCAGGACATCATTTTAAGGATTCATACTGATGAATGTGTTCCATGACAAAAAGCCATTTAATTAAGTACCTAAGAGAGTGAGCAAGAAAGAAAAAGAGTATATAATCTAAACACAGCACTGTGATTTGCAATGTGAATTAATAATCTGTACTGAAAGAAGGCAAAGTACAGTCCTGGGAGTGGACATGGCTTCTTAAAGGTGGTTTTGAGGTCCAAGGCCTCTGCATACTCCATGGACTGCAGTACATCTAAAAAACAAACAAACAAACAAACAAACAATCAGACAAACAAACTACCTTTCTGAAAGCCTCCACAAACAGCAATTCACATTTTGAATTGATTGCTGGCTCACCTCTGCACTGTTTTAATGTTTAATATTTGAAAAAAGAAATGAAACCGCCAGATTCTTGGACCAACACAGTTGCCTGCTGCATCTACAGTGAAGACTTTATAAATTTGCAGAACAACCTAAAGAAAACATTTGTCAGAACTGCAGACAGCCTAGGACAGACGGTTTCCAATCTACCCAGGAAGCAACTTCTGGCAAAAGGATGTTCTAATTGTGACACAGTTGTGAGATTATCTACAAAGATGATACAGCTTTGCCAGTTAACCTGTTAGATGTCTCTGAAGTGTCAAAGTAATATGTTCTGTTTGTAGGAACATTACTTTCACTAAAATAAGAGTTTTCTGGAAAAAAATTTGTTTCTTTGTTATACATTCAATTGTTATGAGAACTAGCACATTCACATATGAAATGTTCAAAGAAACCATCATATCTGATTGAATCACAGAAAATTTGTAAAAGTATTCAAATTTATCTGTCTTTCTTTCCAGTCTTCCCTTGAAACTTCTTTATGGTGGAAAAGCTACTCAGAGGTCAGTGATTCTGTCTTTTTGATATTATTATAGCCACTAATTAGAACTGGGACAACTGCAAAGCTTATTTGCACATTGAATGATGAAACACTTCAAAGAACTCAGCCACTGCTAACTAAAAGTCTTCCAGATATTATGCTCAGACAGTATGAAGTTATCAACCATGGTAAAGAAAAGAAGTACAAAGCATCCTGCAGCTACTGCAAAAGTGTCAATAGTCATTTTCTTGCTCATAGTGTCCATGAGACATGAAGTGAAACACAGATGGAGACCTTCTCCTTCTTTAATTGCAAAAGGAACCAGATTTTTTTTTAAAAGACACTTGATTGAAATTTACAACACCACTGAGGAGGAAAGCACAGATTAAGTTGCTTCAGTGTCCCCCATATAGTCCAGAGCAAGTTCATTATATAATAGTTGTTTGATGGCCTGAATTTAATGTTGGTGTATTTAAAAATAGCAAATGATTGTTTGATTTGTTACTGTAAATTATCCAATGCACACATCTATACCCATAACTACCCTAAAATATCTGAAGCTACATACAGGAATATAACATAATCATATGCGATCTGTTGTGTAGCTTTATTGAGATTAGGAAAAATAATGTTTAGTTCCTTATCTTTTAACATTCTCAACAAATGCAAGATTTCCTTACAAAATCTTCCAAATTCCATTCACTAAAGGGATTGTGCTGAGAAAAGGCATCTTTTCGGTGTATATTTTGCTTTTTTTTCTATTAGAAAATAGCAAAATGATTAGAACATCACACATAAGCACAGAGTTTTGTATACACACTGGAACTCACACAATGTAGGGCTCTGTATGAGACTGCAATATGGTGGCCACCACAAAAACATGTCAACCACTCCTCCAATTGATGATCACATGCCTTCCTGCATCCACCACTCCAAAAGTAGCACAAAGCAGTGCTGCACCTAGGTCATTCAGGGTTTAGAAAATCTGAAAACCAGAGAAATGTCTCCTCCAGAGATGTAGACCATAAACTAGGATGTGAACTTTTTGGAGGGGGGGTTGGAAGGAAGAAAATCTATGACCCTTTCCACAGGGGTAAAAAAACGGCTTAGGGCGACCTCATCCAGAGGTCATCCACACCGTGGAGTGCGCTAGAGCTGTTTGAATAGTGGAGGTTCCACACCTCAAACCGCGCTAGCGCGGCCACAAGGGGTGGCGTGGCGCGTTTTTTAAAAACCACATTTTATGTGGTTTTTACGAAACGCGAGCGCACTAACCTGTTGCAGTGCCCCATGTGAAGCTGCAGGGACGCGCTAGCACATCCCTGCAGAGCTGCCCGGGGGCGGGCTTCCGGCTGGTGTGCTGCCCTGATTGGTGGAGCGCCGCCGATAGTCGCCGGCCGCCATTTTGGGCGCCGCCGAACGCCACCAAAACTTGCCAGCGTGTGGAGCGGCGAACGCGCGCTCCCCGCAGGGACGGAGCAACCCATTTTCAGGTAAGATCCGTCCCTGCGTGCCCTGCCCCGTTCCCCCATCCCCCGTGTGGAAAGGGCCTCAGCCTAACTCCATAGCTTCCATATTGCTCTAGCTTCCTTACTTTGTGCCAGGGTGCAATCATCATGTGTCAGATGAACATGATTACTGGAGCAGGGTTATTGTGTAACTCCTTTCCATCTCTCTCTTTCTGTCTCACGCTCTCTGCTTTTCATGGGAATGGATAGATCAAATATAACTGAAACTATTTTGCTTTTGCATGTATTCATCCTCTGGCTTCATTTCTAATGTATTTGGCAGGTACAAGGGGTAGATAAATCTGTTGGTGTCACTTTTTCTTACACATGCAAAATATTGGTGAGTTATTGTAAAAAAAACCAAAGTTAATTGAATTATTTTCCCTCTGTACTATCAAATTCAATAAATACAGCTGTTCTTAGAAAGGAGAAGATGGAATTTCATCTGCTTGTCATATATCTGTTAAAAATAAGAAGCCTGCCGGTGCGAAAAAATGTGGTGGCAACCCAAATGCATCACTAATACTGTCTTTCTGGAGTTAGGCACTCCGTGGCCTAGGCCTAGACAAATAAGTCTTTTCATTTCACTTTCCCGTGCATTTAACTCTTCCATTTTAAAAATCTCAAGCACTGACAAATTTACAAAGAAATTTTGTGCATCTGTTGTGCAAATCTATTATCTGTCCATCCATCTATCATCTAACTATTTATTTATCACTTCTGAATCCACCAGGACCCCTGTGGCAATGTACAGTAGGAAATTTTGAGATGTCCCTTAAAAAAATTCTATACGTGAAATTCTTGACTATCCTTGACTTGGAACTACACGTTCTAGCTTCTATTGGTGGCTGCAGTGAGGAAAAGAAAAAGGGAAAAAATTGATGAAGCTCGTAGATCACCTTGTAGAATTTGTTAGGAGCACAATTTCTGTAGCAGACCATGTACTACTTCACATGTTAACCCAACATCTGCACATTAAGTGACTTCATTATGGGTATGCTTGTTAATTACTCTTTTTCTTTTTGCCATGTTTTTAGTTCTTATTATATGGGACCAAGAGCCCCTTGAACAAATGAAGTGGCTGAATTGGAAGTTTTAGAGAATATAGAAATACAATTCATCTTTTCTGTGATTTCACTGGATGTACCTGGAAGTTTCTAGATAGGATTAACTCAGGCATCTTTGAACTATTTGCACAATAGCAGCCTCAAGATGTGTTAAAAACCCATGGGAAATTTCACTACTCCTATTGCAGTTCTTTGACTGCCTCCAGATTTCTCAGATGTGAATAGGAAATGTCCCCAATTTGCTTTCAATTTCATTTTAGGTGAAATCATATTTTATTTTAGGTGACAATCTTCTGGTATATGGGCTCTGAGGAATGTCACTACTCTTTAAAAAAATTGCCTGCCTTCATTCAATATTTCTAAGGTTTTTATTTCACTTTGTTTTGCCTTGCCTAAGGGAACACACATAAAGATACACACACACACACACACACATGCTTTGATTGCCACTGAGTAAAAATTTATAATGACATCACCGGGAAACAAAGGAGTTCTCTATGTGTAAAATCTGTTTATACTCCTTGTAAAACCAAAGGAGGTAAACAGGTAAGACTTCAGAGCATGACTAATGACAATGTCAGATCTCTTTCAAAAAGGAGATGTGACCGATGCTGAAATATATTCAAAAGCTTGTGAACCCATTTTTTTATGGGGGAAACAGCACAAAGAAAAGCAAGGTCACTGTTCCCTGGAACAGCAAAACAACAATAATGACATGGACTATTGGAAACTTCAAACATTTTATCAAGCAAGGAAAATGGAATTACAGGAGAACAAGTACATCATTACCCACAGCAAATATCAAGAGGCGTGCTTGGAAATTGCTGGACGGGCACATTTGGAACATCAAATACTTTACTCTTACACCCCAATAGACATGCAGGATGAGTGAGATCAATCATACCAAGCCAAGTGCAACTATTACCTTCAAAAGTAGCTCTCAGAGTCCCCCCCTTTCTTTCTCCCATGCAGCCTTTTCACATGATCATATTTACTAATCAAGCCACTACTAGACCCAGTACCTCTGAGCGACATTATTAGCACACTCCAGAGGCTAGAGCGTCAAGGCTAACACAATGATGTATAAAACATACGGTGTCGCACAGAAGGTAAATTGCAAATGGAAATACTAATGAGAAAGAGGAGAGACACCATGCAATGACCTGCATCCTATTTAGATACAAGCTGAGGAAAATTGAACACTTATCAAGCAACTAATGAATTGGAATTCATTTTGTCTGCCAACAGTACAGATCTTTAAATTGGAGATTGACTGATCAGAGGTTGTGAGCTGTCTCTGCCTCACTCTGCTGAAACATTGTGATCACTGTGAAAAGGACACGACAGGGGGAGCATAGTTAGAATATTGCCATGTTTGCAACACAGACTTTTCCTGAATCATCAATGTGAGTGGTTCATACAAGATCTATGATGTGGATGTGAATGCTCATCAAAATGCATATCCAGGTCTACTGCATAGGGATAAGCCTGTTTCAATGAGCAAATCTAACATGACTGATCAGAATAAGTTTAACTTCAAAACCATGACTATAACTATACAATGATTTTCTCTCTCTTTTTTTCACTATCATTTTCTCTTTCTTTCCTAAATTAGTAGTGTAGGAACAATAGAAATAATCAGTGGGGGCTTGTGGCTTTATTGTTTCAGATCAGCAAATCAATGCTGGGTTTCATTGCAGTGACTCTGGCTATTTCTGCACTACACTGTTATAGTGTTATTATTCCAATTTTAACATCTTGTGGAGTTCTGGGGTTTGTAGTTTACTGAGGCCAAAGAACTTTCTAGCAGAGAATTCTAAATGCCTCTTCCGAAACTGCAAACCCTAGGAGAGAGACAGAGACAGAGACAGAGAGATAGATAACAGTGTAGTGTGGAAATGGCCTCTGAGCTTAACAGGAACTATCCAAGTTACTAAAACTTTTGCAGGAATAGGTTTCACTCTTTCTGTGAGTGGTCCTACTCTCAAACCATTTCTGCCCTACACTGTTATTGTGCTATTATTCTGCTTTTAACATCCTATGGAATCCTGGGATTTGGAGTTTACAGAGGGGCCTTTAGAATTCTCAACCAGAGAGTTCTTTGGCCTCAGTAAATTACAAACCCCAGAATTCCACAGGACATTGAAAGTGGAACGATAACGCTGTAACAGTGTAAGGTAGAAATGGCCTTTCTCTGCTTGTATAGACAGAAAGCAATCACAATGGTGGTGAATGAGGCTGACAGCTGCATAATAGTCATTCTTTGAATGTCTGGTTTCCAGAGGAAGAAATTCATATATCCCAGGCAAAGCAAGATGGGTGTTTTAGATAACCACCTGTGCCACAGAATTGGTGATTGCCCTAACCACCCCTCCCCTATCGCATTGACCCTGTCACTACTTTTTTTTCTTTCCTCACAAGCATTGCTGCTATTGTTTTCTACTTTTCCACAGTCTGTCTTCTTGGAATAACTACACCAGCAATGCCAATAACTTTAGATTTAATAAGAAATAGATACGAATTATTGCTATCCCTTTAGCCCTCTACTACGACCAGTATCTGCATTTTTCATATAGAATTAAATCACCCATTTCCAAGTAGTATTCATGACAATCTATTTAGGCACAAGGAAGTGTGGGGAATGTATATTCAGAAGTTTTTGAGTTATTTTTTTTCTTTTAAGGATCTAAACTCATTGGGTTTGGGCAAAGGAAATCCAGCCACCTCTTGTGAATTGAACCAAACAATAATATACAAAACACAGAGCGGCTATTACAAACAAATTAGGAAAAATTATGCTAATCTGAGATTTATATTTCTGTTTAATAAAATCCCATTCAAATTATCAAGGAGAGTATAACATTTCCACTTGACATTAAATCTGGTAAGAAAGCAATCAGTTCCCTCTAAAGTATTTTATGGCTAATTAGGCAGTGAAGATCTTGTTTGTTCTTGTGTGGACGGAAGATATGAAAATTAAATGCATATAAGACTTGGCTTTATTTTACTTTACTTTCTTTTTCCTCCTCCTCCTCCTCCTCCTCTTCCACCACTACCACTACCACCACAACCACTCTTCCCACTCCTTGTTAAAATGGTATTTCAGATAGGGATGTGTGAGGGTCTCAGTTTATTTTCTTCCTGTTCCTCATTTTTTCAGACTTAAAAATTTGGTTCATCTCCTTTTTCGCATCCATTTGCATTTCTGCAAAAAGATGTGAATATTCCTCACATGGTTTTCCTAATGCATACATTTTATATGTTCCTTTTCTTACTGTAAACATTTTCATTATTTGGCTTTCTTAATATAATACTGTTTTGTATGTTATTTTGATATTTATTGTTATTTGCTATCTGCATTTTTGTGTACCCCTTCCCTTAAACCTACATTTTTGTATTAATTTTCCTCCTGAAAAAGTGCACTGCATAGTCAAGAGAAATGTTCAACAGCAGCTCATACTGAAGGGCATGATGCCTTGATATTGGAGGTACTGTAAGACTGGATGGTCTTCTTCACCCTGAATTTGTGCAATGTCATTTTAAAGCTGTTTAATCTGTTGACCACATCTTGTCATGGTGGATTCCATATTTGAGCTATGAACAGCTCAAAGCTCATTCTTTCAATCACGAAACTAGTCTGGCAGGAGATGTGTGTGTGTGTGTGTGTGTGTGTGTGTGTATAAAATAATATAATGTAATATTACAAAAGCACATGAAACATTTTTAAAGACATCATTTTTGTATGACATCTTTAAAATTTAACAATGGTTTTAAAAAGATGCATGCAGTCTTCTACCTATATAACCATCTGCTGCAAAATCATAGAATCACAGCATTGCAAGAGGCCCCAGGGGCCATCAAGTCCAACTCCCTGCTATGCAGGAACACCCATCAAAGCATTCTCAACAGATGGTCATCCAGCCTCTGTTTAAAAACCTCCAAAAAAGGAGACTCTACCACACTCCGAGGCAGCATATTCCACTGTCAGACAGCTCTGACCATCAGGAAGTTCTTCCTGAGGTTCAAGTGGAATCTCCTTTCCTGTAGCTTGAATCCATTGCTCCTTATCCTAGTCTCTGGAGCAGCAAAAAATAAGCCCGCTCTCTCCTCAACATGACATCCCTTTAAATATTTAAACATGGCTATCATGTTCGTTCTTAACCTTCTCTTCTGCAGACTAAACATACCCAGCTCCCTAAGCCGTTCCTCATAAGGCATGGCTTCCAGACCCTTCACCATTTCGGTTGCCCTCCTCTGGTCACGCTCCAGCTTGTTGATATCCTTCTTGAATTGAGGTGCCCAGAATTAGACACAGTATTCCAAATGAGGCCTAACCAATGCAGAATAGAGTGGTACCATTACCTCCCTTGATCTAGACACCATACTCCTACTGATGCAACCAAGAATTGCGTTGGCTTTCTTGGCTGCCTCATCACACTGCTGACTCATTTTCAGCTTGTGATCTACCAAGACTTCTAGAAAGAAAAGAGGATAAAGCTTATAACAGGAAGTAGCATATTTGTATTCAGAACTCTTGCAAGAATAAAAAGATAAAAAAGAAAAAAGAAAATAGAGAATAAAGGTAGAAATCACAATACTGATGAGAATCTTGGGGGTCTCCTAAGGTCTTTATGAGTACAGCAGATTGACCTACACAAAACCAACATTCCAAAACATTGCCAAAAAATCCCTCCACACACATTGCCATAACACCACAGTAAAATTGGAACACTGTGGCATTGCCAATTGTCAGGTAAATTTTTAGCATGAATGTTTTTTTATTGACTGAAGAAATTGTCACAGATACAAGAAAAAGATGATCGGCTAAAGTGTAGCAAAGAAGACAAAGAAAAATAAAAAGGAGCATAGGGCTTCATAACAACTTCGTAGCTTTCTTTTTAAAAGAAATTTCTTTTCCCCACCTCTCCCCAGCCTGTTAACACAGTTACTGAGTGACAGATGTAAAGGAAAAAGAAAGTTCCTCATTACTTCTTCATGAAAGAAGAGTAAGAGGAGAAGAGGTGGGGAAAAAATGTGCTGTAATCTGTTAAAAAGATGGGCAATAAATAGGTTATACTGGTTGTGATGCAGAATGGAGGTGGTGGAATGTCAAGCTCAATATAGATTGATTTTCTTTTTTTATCCTGGAGCACATCATCTACTCCTGTGCTTCTCAGGCTCTTTTCTATAGCCATAACTTGGCTGTGAGAACTCGAATGGCTAGATTGCATCTGGTTGAGTTTCTGTATAAGTGTTGTGGGAAGAGAGACACTGAGTATGGAAGGGGAACATAGCTCTATCAACAGTGCCAAGGGTGGGGGGACATCCAAAGACAACAGGATGTCACCAACAAGATTCTAGCCACAATCTGTGTTTGTTTCTGTCTACCCTGATGTTTCTGCTTCTCCTTCCAAGCTGTTTGAAACAAAATGTATGAAATTCACAGACAGTTAAAAAAACGGAAATATTGATCAAGTGTCAAGTGACATTACTATTTAACTGTGAAATATTAATGCTTTCCAAAGAGTGTATTAAACGTGTTAGTGGGGCCTACAAAAAAAAAGTAATGTCAAAAAACTGGAGAAAAGTAATGTCAAAAAACTGGAGAATATGTGTGTGTATGTATGTATGTATGTGTGTGTGTGTGTGTGTGTGTATATATATATACATACACACACACACACACACACAGAGAAAGAGAGAGAGAGACCTTTCCCATGCCATGCCTCTTTTTATTTTGGCATTATAATGAACAGCAAAAAATATATGGGGATAGACATATGCATTTTGTGTCACATTCTTATAGACCCTCAATTGTATAATTTATGTGCAATTGGATAATTCAGGAGCTTGAGTTAAGAATACAAATGTGGCCATATGTACTTAAATAACCAGCAGCATTAAAGGGGAAAAACTTTTAACTGTACATGAGAGTAAATGGAAAAAGGAGTACACAGCAGTTTTACTACTTAGCCAAAGAGACATCTTATGGTCACACTTGCATGATTCCCTGGCACTGCTTGCTAAGCCCTGCTTCAACAGTTAACCGAATTACTTACGGAAAACTCGATATGTTGCTAGTATCTTAAGAACATCTGCTGCATTTGACCGCCCAGGATTTCATGCCAAATCATCTTTTCCCCTTTTCTCTCTTTAGTATTTCAACCAGTGTCTCAATGGTGATCTACTTGTGCTGCATTTCATGTAAATAATACCGAGTGAATGACTTTAGTCTGTAACCTTAAACACACCTTCTGGACATCACATTTCATGGATTATTTTTATTTCTAAGAAAACAAACACAGCGCTGTAAGACAATATATAGAAATGAGATGTTTTTGAAGTTGTTTGTAACATATAGGTACCAGTCGTTCTCCAAGGAACTCCAGGTAGCATACGAATGCCCACTTCCTGTTCACAACCTGGTCTATGTAAATGTTGGCTCGTAGGACTTCTGTTGTGCCTCTGGGCTTTCAGATTCCCCATTACAGAGCAATAGCACTGAGTTAAATCCCCATGACCCATCGCTGGGGGCTTCTAGGCTCCAGCTGGTTGCAGTCACACAGTCAGGAAAGAGGAAAAACCATTTTCCTCCCTGAGGTCCAATATACCGTTTCTCTTTTGTGACTGCACAACTGCCACACACTCTGACTGCTTGTAAGTCATTAATCATCACACATCATGTTGCAGTCATTGAAATTGCACAAGGAGAATAACAACAGCAGCAGCAACAACAACAACAAATTTTGTTATTTGCTTCACTCCAAGGCTCAAAGCAGCATTCAGAATAGATGGAGTTAAAAGTCATAATTAAAATATACATAGAACAGTTAGTACAAATATAAAATATATCATAGTTAAAAGTACAATTTAAATACAGTTAAAGTACAATTAAAACTAGACTGAGAAAGCTGTTATGCAAGGAAATACTGGATGCATCATTGTACAATGAATGAAAGTACATATGCTTGTGTAACAGAAAGTTGCACCAACATATTTCAGGAATAGAGATAGTTCTCTACGATCCCAGTTTATACTCATAATAACCCTGAGAGATAGGTCATTTGTGGCTGGCCAAGGTAGAATAGATGTTTGAAACCAATTAGGTATAGTCAAGAATCTAGGAAAATTTCCTTCTATTAATTCCTCTCTCTCTCTCTCTTCCCCCCTCTCTCTCTCCATTGATGTTGTTGTTAACTACTTGCAAGTTGACTTTGACTTATGGTAACACCAGGAATGAAAGATCTTCAAGTTATCATCAGTAACCCCATTTAAACCTTGTAGACTCAGGATCAAATGTTCTGGCACACCAATTTCTTTAAAAGTGATCCGTAATTTTTCATGATCTATACCATTAAAAGTTTCACTAGAATGTATGAAACACAGACCGATTTTTTTTAATTCTTTGGTACACTCCATTATTAAATGTGTATTTGCAATGTGAAGCCTAGCACCTTTTCCTTTCCTAAACACAGTTTGGACAGCTGACATTTTTCACTTCATCTATTGAGCATAACTTTGCTTGCATAAAACATGAATGCAATGGTTCTGTGGTTACTACTATCTTTGGTGTCCCCTTTCTTGGAGACTGGAATATATATATATATGGGACATTATTTTGTTTTTCATATTTGCTGACAGGTTTTAGTTAGAACTAGAGTAGATTTTGTTTCTGTAGACCAGGCAGCTCTGTTGGCGTGCCATCTATTCCTGGTGATTTATCTTTCTCAAGTTCTGTGAATACAGCTTCCACTTCACTTTCTAAAATTGTAGGCTTTTCTTCACTTTTTCTTCTTGATTGAATCTGTCATCCTTTTCTCTATTTTATGTAATTCTGCAATATATTTTTTCCATTTGCCTTTTATTTCTTCCTCATGATGCATTGTGTTCCACTGAGGGTTGTTAAGCAACACTATTCTTCATTTAAATTTAAATTTCCCTTTGATTTCTTGGATCTTGTGGAAGAGATCTCTTGTTTGATCCTCGTTGTTGCTGTTGTTTTTGACTTCTATTTCTTTGCATTGATTGTTATGTTAGTTCTTTTTGTCCATGCACGCAGGTTGTTGAACAGTAGCATTTAGGGTTGTGATCCTATTGCTGTTCCTATTACTACTGGTGCTTGTTTGTCCTTCACTGCTTGGAAACCTTCTTCTGTCATCTATTGAGGCTTCTCTTTCTTTTTGACTTGTTTGCATTCTTCTCTGACAGTGTTCCTGGCTTCAGTCCAGAGTTCTACTGGCTCCAAGTCAATTAGGCTTAATGGTGCAAATCTATTTTTTTTTACATTCTGTAAGGATGTTCTTTAGGTTGTGTTTTGACATGATGATTGGTTTAGTGTTCTTCTTTAGCTTTATTCTGATTTTTGATATTAGCAGTCCATGGTCTGTGCCATAGTCTAATTCTAGTCTTGTTTTTGAAAAGTGAATGGAGCCTATCCATCTTCTTCTTCCTATTATGTAGTCTATTTGATTTCTATGTTGACCATCAGAGTAATATCCATGTATACAGTCACCTCCTTGGTTGCTTGAAGAATGTGTTTGTGTTTTGTGGCCTCACAAAAGTCAATTAGTCACTTTTCTGCTTCATTTCTTGATCCAAGACCAAATTTTCCTACAGTCTTTGATTTAACTTTGTTTCCAACTGTTGCATTCAAATATTCTGTGAATAACAACAAGTCCTGTTTGGGTGTGTGATCATTTTCCTCCTGGACTCTATCATAGAATCCTTCAGTTTCTCCTTCTGCCTGTGTAGTAGAAACATACACTCAGATTATCATTTTACTGATGAGTTTTCCCTGAAGTATTTTTGACATTACCATGGCCCCTCCACTTTTCCAAAAGTTTGGGGCACAGAACCCTTGCATTAGTGAAAAACTGTCCCTGCAATCCCCTTCCCATTCCTTTCTGGAGCTCCTCCTCCCATTCTCTTGCCTTTTGTGCACTGGGGGCAGAGGCGAGAGAACTGGAGGGGGAGCTCCAGAGGAGAGAAGGAAGGCTTGCACATGCTTCTCCTCCCATTCCCTTGCCTTTTGGTTTAGCATGAATTCTCAGAGCCAGAGCCAGAGCCAGGGCCAGGGGTAAAGAAATGGGAGGAGGGAGCTCTGGAGGGGAAAAGGAAGGTGCATGGGTGCCTCCCCTCCCCATTTCCTTACTTTTATCCAGGTACATGCCTTCCTTCTCCACAAGGGAGAAAATGCAGGAGAATGTGAAGCAGAGAATGTGTGTGTGTTTGTGTATGTGAAGGCATATGCACATCTCATGAATAATCAAATGTAAAAAGGTCAAACCTGTGAATGTGGAAGGAAGACTGTATTTGGTGAAACATTACATTGCAACATTTTCTGCTCATTGTAAATGCCACCCCATTTCTTTTAAGATTATAATTTCCTGAGTAAAACACTGTGTAATTATCTTTCCCAAAATTTCCCATTCCTGTTTACTTTAGCTCACCCATTCCAAATATTGCAATGCTATATGTTTATTTTCTTGTTTGACTATGTCTAGCTTCCCCTGATTCATATTGCTTACATTCCATGTTTCTATAATATGTGTTGCACAGCTCCAGACTTTCCTTTCAATGCTGAATATGGCAATAGCTGAGAGATCCTCTGCCAGTGTCATTCCCCACTACTGCTGCCATTCAGTAGCTATTCAACACTTAGTATGGCTCCTTAGCAAAAGCTGTGTGATGTGGGTGACCTTACTACTAGCATTGCTACCATCAGCACAGTCTGGGAAAACAAAATATCAACTTGTCTGTCTGTCTGTCTGTCTGTCTGTCTGTCTATCTATCTATCTATCTATCTATCTATCTATCTATCTATCTATCTATCTATCTATCTGCCTGCCTGCCTGCCTGCCTGCCTGCCTGCCTGCCTGCCTGCCTGCCTGCCTGCCTGCCTGCCTGCCTGCCAGATTCAGTGGTGAGCTTCTGCTGGATCATGATGCTGCCGCCCCATTTTGCAGCCTTCTGTAAAATAAGAAAAATGGAAATGTGATAAATATTGTTCTGTTTCATGGACTAATAAAAGTAGACATGTTGGATAGGCTGTTTTTGTCTTCATGATCAATCCGTCTGTCTTTTTAAACTTGCTGTATCTATTTGTGCATAAGCATCACAAAAAGGAAAAGATAGCAATTTTGTGCAAAAACATCTTGTTCAAAATGCAAAAAAATCCAGAACACTGCTTGGGTCTTGGTCTAGATGTGAGATCTCTTGCAAAGGCTGGAGAATCAAGACAGTATCTCTACCAGAATCAAAACATTTTTTTTTCCCCCCAGCCCTTTCTCTTAGCCACTCTGATGTGGACCAGTTGAGCTTGAAGGAACTGTTACAGTTTGATGTTTACTGCTGAGGCAAAAGAAAGAGAGAATCGCTCGTTTTTAAAAAGTGCACTGACAGTATGTTTTGCGACATATGTTTGCTTTCAGAGTCTGCAGATTCAGTTAGTGCAGCAAAGAACAGATGTCTCTTCTGACACTTCTAGAGATAATAGCTGTAATTTAAAATTATACATTGTTTTCCACTTATCAGGAACCTCACTGGCTTACTGATTTGCTTTAGCATGGATCTTCCCCAGACGTCATGAGCGACAACTCATGAGAGATTAGGCAGAGTATCAGTGACCTTTTGTGAAGACCAAAAGAATGCGCAGAAGTCATCTGAACCACTTTTTTTTGCTGAACCCTGACATACTCCCAGCATGGACTCTGGGATCTCAGCTAGAAATCAAGAGTCTGATCTCCCAGCTAAGGCTGGAGAAAGCTCCCTGAGACTGACTTAATTTAACCTGAACTTCTGAAGATTAATTTGGCATCCTTGACACTTTTATTAGCATCTTTGTTCACTCAAATCAATAAGTCTGGTCAAATGTCCCCTTCTTGATCAGAAGCTATTGTAGTGCCAATTTTTAAGAAAGGTGATAGATACAACCCAGCCAATTATAGGCCAATTATTTGTTATCTGTTGTAGGAAAATTGTATGGTTTTTATCTAAATACAGTGCTTGCCTTGTAAATTGAGGATTAATATGTGCTGGACTACAAGAAACCAGGCTTCAGAAAGGGTAAAGAAATACCTCTGCCACTTGGTAGAGAAATAGATGAGCTCCTATGTAAATACTTCTTTGAGTTACCTAAAATATGCCTTTTTTTCATTATGAAATGTAGTTTATATATTAAATTATACTCATCTTCTGTTGATAAAAGTCTTTTTATCCCTTTAACTTTTACATCATCTGAGGTGTCATGCTAGGTACCTAGGTGATACAACTGTTCCCAAATACAAATTTTATTTTCATTCAAGTTAAGTTCATTTCCTTTGTCTCCCACTGTACTGTCACTGATTCAAGGGTACAACTTACTGAACCTTTAGAGATGGGGCTATAGAATCTTTGGCTCAAGTATTCTACGCTGGTATTTTGTATAAAGATGAGTAAATCAGACTGCTGTCTCCTATTTTCTCAAAACTTCCAAGTCAGACTTTTGAGTGGTATTTGGCCTGCCTATTGGTAGGTGTGAACAAATCAATTACTGAAACAGTTGCCAGATTTTTCTTTCTGGTTGCAAAGACACAGAAATGATGTTCCTGTGACTGAATCTCTACAGCTAGTTTGTATGCACTATTATTTCTATGTTGCAGTTATACCATTTACTTTTAACTCTTGCATTTTAAGAAGTTATGGTATACGTCTTCTTTTAGATATGCCTTAGATATTCTAGATACTTAAATTATATATTTAATAATGTATTTATTTTATTTTATTGTAATTTGTATGCAATGCTTTTTTTTACTTGTATAGTTGTTAGGGCTCCCCTTCCCCCCAACAGTAATTTCATTGCCTTGCTGCTGAGCGTTGTAGTTAACTTATAACTCCATTTTGAAAGTAACCAATTGTAACTCATGGGAGTTAGTTGCAATGGCCATCTCAAGTGTAACTTTTCCTTGAGTACTTAGAGAACACACAGAAATGATTTTTGATAACAAACTGTGGAATAATGAGACCAGACGCAGAAAACTGGGTTAAATAAGGGCCACTTTATTTGATATAATCTATTTAAGTTGTGTTAGCCTGGAAATGAAGGAAGAGGAGGGAGAAACCTGATACTGGTTCCTGCTGAAGCCAGGTGTCAAATCCTTGACAACATCCCCAGTCTTTCCTTGGGCAAAACACTTAAAATCCAAGGACAATTCAAAATGTTATTGGTTGATCTTCAGCCTACCATAATTGGAAGGTAACCCAGGGGACTCTCACCCACTACCTGCCACTGACAAAAGCCAAGCATCTACTTAATGTCCCACCCCCCCGCCAGAAGGCCAACCAACATGATCCTCACCTTCTGTTGCTTCTCTGCCAGTAACAATATATTCCCCTTCTCTGAAAAATGAATATCATCAGCCCTGTGGAGATCTGGCCATTGGAAAACTATGGTGAAATGTTGGAGAAAGTGGTACAATCCCACACTCCTAACATTAAGAAGCTCCCTGTTGATTTTTCTCCTGACAAGGTTCATGTGCAAGGGGTTTTCTTCCCACAACACACCTGGTGGGTTAGTATGGTAGAAAAAATAATCAAGAGAAACTTCAGGTCTACAATTTTCTATAAGTCAGAAATCTTTCAATACTTGTAAAACTAGGTCCTTACCACACAGCACCTAGAATCTAAAAGAGAAACAGAAAAAAACAAGAACAAATTTAGTTGAGCAAAAGTATCAAGATTAAGAGAATTCATATACCTTTTTGCAGAAGAACATTTCCAGTTTCCAATGCACTGGATGTATTGTGGATTGAAGCCCATTGCACAAGCAGTGGAGGCGACCCTGATCCTGAATGAATGGATATCAAAGTACAGCCCATGCAGGTTCAAGCACTGCAAGGCCTTTGAGGCACCTGTCCAAAACTGACTCCTGAGGAGTGGTGAAAAACAACAATCCTGGTCTTTCCCCATTGCCTACATAAAACAATGTAGTGCAGAGCATGAAGAAGGTATAAAGCTGAGTCAGAACATAATGGTGACTGGAACTTTGCCCCTATCCTTTTCTAATTAGTTTTTGGAATGCCTAATGCACAAAACCACATATTGGTCAACAAATTCTAAATCTGCAAAGACCAGAGCTCTGCGAGAAACTTTGTGTTTGGCCCACAACACCAGTTCACTAATGTGTGAGCCCTCACCCCCCCAAAAAACAGTCAACATTGCTGAATGTAATGAGGCCACTATGTAACCAGAACTGGATATAACAGGCCAAACATTATCAAATCTGCATAAGTGTCTCCTCAAGTTCCACCAGCCAGGACACATTCTCAAAACCAGGGACAAATAAAGCCATGCACTCAGAGATAGGGAAACCAGCAAGATCCTTTGGGGAAGTCCTTAGCATCTGTACTAAGCAGAGCTGCCAAGGGGAAACAAGCTTTAAGGAACTTGCAAAGAGGGATGAGGGATCTGGATCCTGTCTGAGTCCTGCCTTACTGCTGCTTTTTCAGACTTAGGGACACTTCCTCCAAGTCCAGGTAAAGGACTTAAACCTAGAGCCAATTGTCACCACACACAATACACAAACTGCTCAAACTATCACTTGTCACCATACATAATGCTCTAACTATCCAAATTATCAGTTGCCACCACACAAAATGTGCTACGTCTTTCAGGGAGTAGTCCTGCAGAGGTACAACACAAGAGGGCTCAGGCCTTCCTATCCACCTTAACAAAACTACAAAACCTAGGAGTGGCATTCAGACCACATAAGGTGATGTAAGCAGGTTCTGCTTGTTACATCCAATGTAA
The DNA here is from genome assembly GCA_948472985.1 of Iguana delicatissima. Taxonomy (NCBI): domain Eukaryota; kingdom Metazoa; phylum Chordata; class Lepidosauria; order Squamata; family Iguanidae; genus Iguana; species Iguana delicatissima. The sequence continues at coordinate 67,611 of CAOKZL010003275.1, read as the reverse complement.
CCTTAAGTGCTAGTATTTTTGTGGGTTGTGTGTGTGTGCTCTGACCATGCTTCCTAATTCTTCAGATCCCACACTACACTACACCCAAAGATAGAGAGTGATTCCTGGGACAGTCACGTGCCTGGTCCTTGCATTCTACCATGGCTCATGGATGGTGAGCCAAACTAGTGGGCAGATAGGTGTAGCTGCCAGATACAGATCAAGATGGAAAGGGAAGACAAATTCCTAACCCACAGTAGCCCTTACGGCTCAGTTGCACAGATTATCACTCACATGTTTTCCAAACAGAATTTGGCGGGAATCCCTAGAGGTTTCCCTATGTCTGCTTTCCTGAACTGTGTGTGTTGACTTCATGAGAAGGAGAGCAGGGTGTTGCCCACATTATTCCACCAATCTTGTTACTCCAAAACATGAGTGACTCAGGGGTCCACTCACAATACCAGAACCTCCATGGAATACTACTTCAAAGAGGAGGCCTGCAAGAATGGGGTAACCGTATGAGCTCTTTTACAATTATGTTTACTAGTATTTCTGCAGGGAACAATGAAGCAGAGGTCTAATGGTAAGCTTAATGTGTTTTATTACAGGAATTGCAATCACACACACAAGATCCAAGCATTCCAAGCAATCACACAAGGCTAACTTAGGGAAAAGAGAGGAAAGTTTTGGATAGTGGGATCTCGGGGTGAAGTGGGTATTTACTAATCTTAAAGAACAGCAAAGAAGCAGTGATGGGGATTACATGCAAGTCTAAGGAGAGTACACAATTAGGAATCAGAGCAGGAGAGTGGCAACCAGTAAGTGGTGTACTGAAAGTTGACTGGCCAAAAACTAGGGGTTAAATATTTTAATTCTGCTTGGAGGACAAGGGCATTAATGGCTTTCTGGCAGAATAAACAATGGAGTTCTGATAGTGGACAATGAGGTCCAGAATGAGTATTCATTCATTCATTCATTCATTCATTCATTCATTCATCATTCATTCATTATATTTGTAGGGCACCGTTCTCCCAGAGTGGGACCCAAGGTGGCTTCCAACAATAAACAAACACATTAAAAACAGTTAAAGAAACTTATGGTCTTAGTGTTAGTTGACAATGAGCAAAGGACAATCCTAACAGCTTGGTACTTGTTGGACAGGTGTGAAGACAAAAGGACAGTTTGTTTGGTCAGAGGGAGAGCAGTTAAACGAATCACCCATCTTGTGGGAATCTTCCTGACACTATTGTCTAAGAGGCTGAGTTGTTAATGTTAGCTGCAAAAGGTTGAGTTGTTAATGCTAACTGCTGGAGTTTCCTGGTGATTTCCTGACTATGACCTGGTTATGCCTGGTGGTCTCTTCTGACCTAATTCACAATGCATATTTTCAGCCAGCCTTTTCGTCTTATCCAGCATGTCCACAGTCATAGCAGGATATATTTTATATTTATGCCAATTAATATATATTGTCAATTAGATCACAATTTTCCAATTAAACCATAACAAAATCTGGGATGTACAGCTTGGTAACAAGTCTATTACCCCTGGAGTACCACAGCCATGAAGGCCTCTTTCCTAGTCAATAGGTGTTTCAGTTTAGATGGCAAATGGAGATGTACTGCTGAGACTTTCACATATATTTTACAATATTTTAACACATCAGAAATGTGTGGGATCTAGGAATTTGCAAGTGGGTCAGAAAGCAAACTTACTATGTATATAAAGCTACCTCTACATTTCACTGATATTTCTATCTTCCTTACCACTGGTAAAGCATGAAAGGAATATTAACATACAAGACCTAATTGTGTGACAGGTTTTTGTAAAGCAGATCTGAATTCATCTTGTCTGTCACATTTACTATTATATCTTTAGTATTGTATCATGCTACCCATTCAAAGACATGGACAACATCACCAAGATTTGAATCACTGGTGTGCATCCTTTGTGGAATTAACAGTGAAAGGGCATCACATTCCACACATCATTTTTTTCTCTCTTGTAGGTCTAATAATCATATCAAAATATCTTCTGTACATTTTGGACATATATCTGTAACAACAACTATTAAGTTTCACTCTGGAAACAGAAAATCATGGGTATTCAGAGTACGTTAAACATGTAGTACCTATTACTTCTCTTACTAGCCTTTTTCTTATGACAAAAGGTCTCACCTCTGTTTCAAACCTATCCTACAAGACTTGTCTTCCTTTTAAATCACCTTTCTTAGGGCTTCTTAGTGAGGATGGGAAGAAGAGTGAGGTTGTAAAATAGAAAATTATTTGCCTGACATCTGAGAAACATTTTTGTTTAACTTAAAAGTATACTTGTATGCAATATCAAAGCAGTGAATCGTCATCATGTAAAATATATAAAGAGGGATTAATAATATATAATTTCTCCTGATAAAATGAATCACCTGCACCATGCCTGACATCTCCAATATCAGAGAGGATTGGCAGAGCTTTGATTGAATGCAATAGTCTCCAAAAATAGCTAATGCTACTAATAATGAGTTACATTATCATGCTGTGATCATCAAACTGACACTTAAGTAAGGCCAGAATTTATCATCACATTTGACACCCAACAAATTATGGGAACATGTACATTATAAGAAAGGCGTTAATCAATTTTACACAACTTTCTCAAACTGCTTCATACCATGACTTGAAAGATACTTTAGGAACAACTTATATTATTAATATGCATCACTGATAGTCATGATCAGCATTTAGAAAAAGGTCACCTGTTTTCTGAGAGCTTCCTCTTGCCTTATAACGTTGTTGCTGTGGTAGTGCTGTGCATTATTTTTCTGCCAAGTGGGAAATTAAATTCTGTTTTATTTGCACTGCCCCACAGTGTTAATAATGATGCAGAGCCACTTGGCAGTGAAACTCTCTCCAATCCAAGCAGTCCCAAGAGAGAGCATTAGGTCCAAATGGGAACAAGGATAACATGTATGATTACACAGAACACAATCAAGAGAATGCATGTGTTTAAATCATGTGAAATAACAGTCTGCTTGGGCTATTGGTTTGGTCTGATGATTGGGAAATGCTAAAGTCATTGCATAAGCAATATCCTGGGTCATTTTGCCAGGTATTTCTCAAAAGCTGAGCAAAGTGGCAACTGGTCTTCAGAACAGAGAAGGACTTCACAGAATGGGGTGGAGGGAGAGACAGAAATTACTTCCTTGTGATATTTTGCTGCCTGAGGCAACCATCTCATTACACCAAATGCCAGTCCTGAACTGAAATATTAGAGGTAGGATCTACATTTTGCATTAGCTGTTACCTTCATTTGTTTTATATGTTACTTTATTGATAAACCACAACTAAAGTTAATTATTTTAATTGGAAAAATGTTCCCAAAGGGTAGGAGAAAAAGCTAATATAGAATTGACTTCTTTATAATAAGACTTACTGCTTATCTGAGACTAGCTGAAATATTTTTCTCCTACACTGTTATCACTTAATACGTGATATTGGTTAGGTTTGTGCAGGAAGCAGTTTGTGTGAGCCACACTTTCACATTTTCCCCCCAAAATGACTTGCCTAGCCTCTACTTTGTATCTATTTAGAAAAAACAGTTTATCTATTTCACATGCTGGATGGATGGTACAAAAATACTGATAAACCATTTGGTGCCTTCAGCCTGATAGTTGGCTCAGGTTCTGTCTTTTCTAGTATGTTAACATTTTTAATCTTTTGTAAGCTAAATTTACCAGAATTCTGCTCATTAATCCCAACTAAACTAGATATATTGAATCTATTTTTGAATAGGTCATCAACAGATAGGTAGATCCAGCTGATTCAATAGAGCTACTCCAGATAATAGGATTTGGGCCATAGACCACGTATCAGCAGGTTGAGTATAAAAGTTTAATTATTGAATGAAAACCACACAAAAAATATAGGACCATCTTACTGGAGCAACATAGAAGCCACTTCCAAATTCTGTTCCAATGACACCCCTAAGTCCTCAAATCAAAACAAAGAAAAATTCTCAGGGGTTTCCAGCTGAACACCCAAGTAACCAAATTTCTCTCATCTTCTCTGCATTCTAATCCTCTTTCACACATCATTCTGTTTCCCAAGGAAAATATGCGTGCTTACCATAGGAAGGTAGGGAGTAATATGTAATGTAGCACATGAGATTCAGTTACAGCTGAAGAGTATGGGCCCTGGGATGATTATGAATGAACCAGCTTTCCGGTAACAATCCCATTATGGGGAACACTGAAACCACCAGGAGATTCTCTTTTCAAAAAACACAAGGATCCACAAAGTCCATGGAACGTTTGCTTGACACTTTGTTTTGAATACTGTATTCCAGTGGTTCTCAACCTGTGGGTCCCCAGATGTTTTTGGACTTCAGCTCCCAGAAGCCCTGAGTATTGACCATAGCATCTGAGACTTCTGGGAGCTGAAGTCCACAAACATCTGGGGACCCACAGGTTGAAAACCACTGCTGTATTCATTTGTGACTGATTAACAACAGTAGCTTGTCCTGGGTGAAAAGTTTCATGTTGTAACAGTACCCATTAACAGTTGAAAAAACATCACAGCTAGGGTTGGACAAATCTGAGAGCTTTGCTTGCCCTTCCTTCCTTCCTTCCTTCCTTCCTTCCTTCCTTCTTTTTTTTAAAGTACTTTGCACATTTTTGGTAAGTTCTTATTTTTTTTAAAAAAAAAAAGTACAAAAATTCTCAACCATCTGCATCAGCCAAATTCATTGAGCAAAATGATTCTTTGGTGTAGAGAAGATCATGTTGTGACTGCTTGGCATTTAACTTTTAAATATGAACTGCCTGTCATGAAAAAAAGCGGCATCCTGAATCATACATCATGAACATACTTGAATACACAAAGATTCAAACCTAGAACTTTCAGAGCTGAAAATTCAGGGTTTTTTTTCCATCTGAAAGAGCAAAGCTGACAGTTTTCCTTCCTTCTTCTTTACTTTTTTTATTTTTATTTTCTTTTAAATTTCAACTTTCTTTCATGAAATTTATAAAGAAATGTGTTAATTGTGAGAAGATCTTACTAAAAATGTAAAAGCAGACAAGATTCTTATGAATCCTTGATTGAAGCCAGACTTTCCCTCTGATCCATCAGATGCTATCCTTTGACACTACCGGGCACTACTGTGAGAACAACAAGCAAAAATAACTCCTATGCTTATTAGTAGTAGAGTGTTGGTTTGGTCTATGGAGCAAATAGTCTGCATGATGCTTCATAGGTACATATCAGCATTAGGTTTTATAGCGTCCATATTGAAATGCCCTTGGGTTCCCACTTCTTTATTCTGGGTTAATTTTCAGGCAGAAGTAATTTCAAGTGACCCTTCTAAGTGATTTCCTCTTTCTCTTTGAAGTAATAAATCTAATATGCATCCTTCCCATGGTTTAGCATGACAACATGGAACATTATTTACCTCATTTTGTTTTCTGAATTGAGAGAGCTAGGTGGACAAGGGAGAGTCACTTGCCCTAAAGTTGCCCATTGGATTTAATGGAACTAAAATTCAGGTTCTCAAATCCAGCTTCACTATTATATCAACCACAGTGCCTTGAGTTTGTTAGAGTTCACAACCTTTGCATACCTATGCTCACTGACTGCTTTGTTGAAAACTTCCTGTTTTCTTCATTTACTATGCCTTTTCTCTTTCTGCATCAATCTAACCCACAGACATTCTCTTTTCCTTCTGTTTCCTCCATTACATCATGAACTTGATTGAGCAACTCTTTTGTAGGTTTTTTTTTGGGGGGGGGGTTCTTTCTCCACTAGGTGACCATAGCACTGGCTGTTGTTCAGCTTCTTCCTTTCTAATTACATTATTGTGCTTGAGCAATTCACTTACTATCTTTCACATTTTCCAACAAAAGCTAGGGTGTGACCACCTACACTGAACTTGAAACATTATTTTTCAAACAGACAAACTTAACAACATTCTGACACTATTGATAATCCAGCAGTGGTAGGCTTTGACTGATTCCTTTCCTTTCAGTGGGAAGATATATAAGAATTCAAAGTAACCATTCATTTTTGCAGATCCTTTTCGTATCATTAATAATGTCCCTGCCCCATTTAAATCCCATCATTATTGCTTTGGAAACAGACGACATTAATTATTTGGGCTATTTTTTGGTCATCTCATTATCATGAATTTGGGATTAGGTCCTGAACCAGGAAACTTTCTGACATAACACCAAACCATATTCACCACTTGGATCTTCTCAAGTGTACAGAAAAATTTTACATCAGTGGTAGATGTTTCTTTTCTTTTTTAAAAATATTTTTTATATATCAAACATTCCACCATTAAAAAATCAAACAGTACTTTAACATACTCGTTTAAACATAGGCCATTTTCACATGGGGGTAAAACCCTGCAGTGCGACGACCGGAGACGGAGGTCGTTCACACTGTGGGGTGCGCTAGCGCGGTTGGAAAAGGTGAGGTGCCACACCTCCAACCACTCTAGCACAGCTGCAGGGGTGCTGCTGCGAGTTTTTAAAAACCACCTTCCCAGGTGGTTTTTATGAAACTCGCCCACACTAATCCGTGGCAGCTCCTGGTGAGAATCTGCAGAGACGCGGTAGCGCATCTCTGCAGATCTGCCCGGGGGCAGGCTTCCAGCTGGCACGCTGCCCTGATTGTTGGAGTGCCGCCGGAAGCCGCCAGTCACCATTTTGGGTGCCATGGAATGCTGCCGAAATTCGGTGGCGTGTGAAGCGGTGGAACCATGTTTCCCGCAGGGACAGAGCAGGGATGGAGCAAAACACAAGCAGATACCGTGGCGCCCCTGTGTGTGCTGCCACGTTTCGGCCCCCCCACGTGTGAAAAGGGCCATACTTTTATAAACCCATATATATATGGGTTTATAATATTAGCATTTCTATGTGTTATAACATTTCTATGTGTTATATATTTTGTAATCCCTCCCTCCCTCCCATTCCATATTTACATATATTTTATTTTATCCCTGTGCTTTCTGTCCCTCCTTACCTCTCCCCCCTCCCAATCTTTCCGAATTTACCCCTTCGCTCTCCTCTCTCTGCTATTCTTATACAGCACTTTCCTCAAGTCCAAACTGATTTTAAGTATTTTTATCCAAACCTACAGTTTGTGAAATATCCTTTTCGTTCTCATGTGCTTGAATTATATTTACAGTTACCTAATATCTAAACACACATTTATATCTAATACACATTTACCTGTTATTACATAACTAAATACACATTGCCTATTTATTTCCTATACTATTTCCCACTGTTAATGTAAAGCTGCTATACAGAATCCTATTTTATTATCTAGATTATTTGCGGCATTTACTTTCCTTTTACTCATTCTAGAATTGGTTGCCAGTTCCTTTCAGACTTTTGACTTGAAGCTTCTTTTGTCAAACTTGATAGTTCTCCATTTCAATAATATCCGTGATTTTTATCTTCCAATCATCCATAGAGAGTTTTTTTTCCTTCCAGCATTGTGCATAACACAAGAATTTTTGACATAAAATATGAAATGACTCCAGAAATGTATTTACTAAACATAATTGGAAGATAAGAAGAGTTGAGAGGAAAGAAAAGGTAATATTATATTTAATCACTGTGGTGGATGTTTCAAGAAATATCTGGTGCTGATATAGAAATCATCTACATGACTGGGATCACTTAGAAGGCAAAAGCTATGCAAAGTTGTACCTTGGCTGCGAAAAAGAGTTATACATGGCTGTTGGTCATTGCTTTGATGATTGTTTTTAAAGGGATATATGTAATTTGGTAGATTTTTGTTTAGATTTTGGTCAGCTTGCACAGATAAATAAAAAAAAGAATCTTACATTACTTATTAAAGAAAAGAAAGCTGAAATTTCCCTGGCCTTTAAGGATGAATTTCAACAAACGATCACCCTGAGGTTAAAATGGTTCATGGTTCTAGAGATACCACGTATGAATTAAATATGTTATACTTTGTTCCATTCCCTTATGTGACCATGACAATGGTAAATTTTCATTGATCTTCAAAAAGAAGAGAAAAAAAAATCTTATCATTATTTCTCAGATAATAGTTATCATTATCATGACAGGGATAGGCAAAGAGAACTTGCAAGGATTGTTGAGAACCAGTCAGTGCCCATTCAAATATTCTCAGTAAGGTATCACATTTCAACTGTTTGTAAGATCCTGGACCCCTTTCACTATATACAGTTATATCACTATGATTCCACCTTAACTGCTATGGCTATATCCCGTAGACTCTGGGATTTGCAGTTTGCTGAGGCATTAGGCTCCTCTGGCTGAGAAGTCTAAATTTCTTGCTGCTAAACCACAACTGCCAGAATTACATAAAATGCAGCTGTGGCAGTTAAGGTGAAATCATAGTACTATAACTATGTTGTGTGACAGTGACCCTGCTCAACTGTAATACTATACATAATTTTAGGGAGTAAGTCCCATTGAACTCTGTATAGAATTACTTTGTTACTTAAATAAGGCTTTCAGAAATGGGTCAGGAAAATATTCTGTGCTTAACTATGAGCAACAAATTCTTTTGGCTATTTCTTCTGAGACATATACATGACAATGATCAGCATTAATTGGAGAAAATAAAGATGTTTACTATAGACATTACTGGAGAAAAGCTTAACCCACTTCTTTGTCCCAGATGCTCCAAGCCATTTAAAACCCTCCACACGAAAAAGAACTACGTGTTTATCTGAATTTGGTTTTCTTGGTCATGCTAGGAAAGGATATTAAGAACCAACTTTGAACTTATAAATAGAGAGACTAGTAATAGGAAAATCTGTCAGTTTCATTCTTTCCTTTATGCTTTTTTTAAAAAAAAAATTAAAATCTCATTGAGTGATGGAAAATAATTTCACTCCATTTCCTAGTCTTGAAACAAGACTCTTGGTGAACATCGTCTTTCTACCACTCAATGAAAAGCAATGTCACTGTGAGGCTTATAGGATATTTCAGGGAAATAAAGCACTCTCAAACAATGGACACATTTTAAAATATGAACAACTAGAAATCTGCACAATTGGGAGAAAAAAAAAGAAATGCTTTTGTTAAAGGGAAATTAAGTAGAATGTGTAAATAAATACTTAAAAAGTGCACATTACTTTCCAAATGGATTCCTCACCACAGAAAGTCACATAACCTGATGAGAAGAAAGGTTGAATTAGAGAAATATGTTGGGTTTGCAAATGAGATTTGGCAAAACACAGAAATCAGGATTTAAAAGATGTTCATATCCCTTTTTTTACATATTTTTCAGTTCCAAATATGAAAAAAATTGTGAGTTTGGAAAAGTCTTCTTTAAAAAAAATTAAAGAAAAGAAAGAAAGCAAAAGGAAAGGAAAGGAAAGGAAAGGAAAGGAAAGGAAAGGAAAGGAAAGGAAAGGAAAGGAAAGGAAAGGAAAGTATCATATTCAATTTATCTATCTAGCTCTGGACAATTTGATAAACATAGATATCACCCATGTGAAAAGATTCATGTTGTACCTTCCTGCCATGCAGATATTAAAAAATAAGGAATATCATGACACACCCAGTGGGGGGAAGAAAGATGGATGGTACCCCTACTTCAGCATCAATATAGTTGTACACGTAAGGACTTAAACCCAGCTTATTAAGAGTTAACTCCCCAAAGCCTTGGATAGATGGATGAATCAGATGGCTTCTTCAACTTTCAACTTCAATCTTAACTTTTACAGAAAGAATTCTTCAGATGAATATTTCTGCATCCTTTTTATCAAGCTTCTTTTAAGCATCATAGTCAATCAATTAATTTAATATTTGATTAATTTACTCTTTGTCAATCACATTATAAGTATTTATAAAACAAATGAAAAACAGTTAAATAAATGCAGTTCTTACCACCAAAGCTAGCTACAAATTTGTGATTTTTATTACATTCTTCTTTTACAAAAACTGAAATGAAATTCTTACTCATCTATCAATTAGTCAGACAGATTTGGTACCACTTAGGCAGTTCTATAAGATTTTCTTGCATCTTTATTAACAAATGGAGTTTTAACACAGTGAATTACAAAGCTTGCATTTTCTCAAAATCACCACTGTCTAAAATATGTACACACAGGAAGAGGCTGGTAAAACTGTTGTGCCAAAATGATTTCCCTAAGAGAAACAGGTTCTTTAATCTCTCGCTTCAGCCTGTCAAAGAATCCCTTTGGGTTTATTCCACTGCTCATTACCTCTCCATTTCTATGATTTTCTGCTTTGGCTTGTTGTTTTTTTTTCCCTGGTACTTAGCTTCCCATACCCCTAAATAATCACCATCTGGAGCTGACCCCTGTGGTATCAACCAACCAATATTTAATTATTTTAAACCCCTCTAAATACTACTTTTTGGCTCAGGCAATTTTCTAATTAAACTGGGTCAATTAACAAGCTGGTTGGCAGCAAGTAGGGGGATTGAGAGGTCAGCTTTCCACCAGAGTCCTCTTCATTCGTATTGAAACAGATGGGCATTTCATCTCTTTACTGTATATATATTTTTTCCTTTACTGTATTTCTTCTCCTATCCATGCAGTTCTTTTTTTCAAAAAAGATGCAGGGCAGAGGGCTGGAGGAGGAAGTGAAACTCTAAGCTGATGTCAATGGCATCACCAAACATTCCAGAGTTTTGTAGACATTTCTTAGTGTCTCCGTACTGCAAAGTTTGTGTTGACCCATCTTTCTCTTAAGAAAAGAAGTCTTAGAGAACAAGAGCTGACTTACTGAAGATTCTCTGTTTTTTAGCTATAAATTTTTTAAGCATAATCCATAAGTCTACAACTGAATTTCAGTTAAATTTATGCCTGTCATAGAAAGAGCTCCCAGATGTCAAAACGAGCTGCGTGTAGGGATGTTCAAGGAGATCAAGCTGTGCTCCTCTTTGTGGAAGCCCTGCCAAAAAAAGGGAAAAAAGAAGACATTTCTGTAGAACAGTGGCAGAATTTTAAAAAGTTGTCTTTGTCCTTCTTAAACGGTGGTGTTAAAGGACATTAGAAGGGAAAAAACGCAGATCTGCCTGCAAGGTGTAAATGGAGGAAAGGAAAGAAAAGATGGCTAAAGTCTTCCAGAATAAGAAGCCTTTTTCTTCCCTTTCTCAGCCATGAAAAGTAGACTTTTGACTTTCTTTAAAATGTTAGACAGATCGTGTGTGTGTGTGTGTGTGTGTGAGAGAGAGAGAAATAAGAAACTTATGGTAGTCAAACCACTTTTTCTGAAGCAAAACTTTTTATGTTCAGTACTAACTTTCTAGACCTTAGGGCTTTGGACTTGACTAAATATTATGAAGGCAAATTGTAAAGACTCAGAAGCCAAGGTCAAGGTCAGTCCTACTGTTAGGCAGAATGAGATAGTCACCACAGGTAGCAAACATTGTTAATTATTTATAGTATTGTTAATGTATTTTTACAATATGGGATGGAGTTACATCCTAAAGGAGATGCCTGGTTCTGCTGAATGGAAGTCTTCTCTACTTGCCCCTGTTTATCATTTATCAGTGTGGATTGCAGAGATGGGCTGTGATTCTAGCTCAGCTACTTAGCTATGTAACTCTGTTGTCCTGTCAGTCAGGAGTCAGCTGAATGACTTTCCCACTCCTACTCCCTGGTGATCTCTACTGCAACAGTTAGAAGCAGTATCCCTGTCATAATTTTCCCTCACACCATACATTGCTTGTGGAATGGGGGTGAAAATGTCCATCAGCTGTGTCATGATAGACAGGAGAATAGACCTTTATTGTTCATGGGAGTTTCTGCCTGGTAAATGAAGATTGGGGGGCTTTTTTTGGTTCCTGTGTATTTCTAAACTAAACAATTCTGGCCATAGTCTTTTTTCTCTATGTCTGCAATCTTTGCATCCAAATCAACTAAAGAATGTACAGCTGGCCTTGTCAGTACCAGTCCTTTCCCCCAACAATTCTGAGCTTCTGAGTTTTGTCATCAGATGTTCTTCCAAAGAAGTGCCCAGACCTTTTGATCACCCATCTTCCTCCTCATTAACGATTCTGCACCAAAAAAAGGGGGTGCAAATTCTGTGCAAAATTTTTACGTGGTTGATTTGTATAGAAAACATCCTTTTCTACACATGAAACAGCCTCTGAAACCAACAGGTCCACAGTTTGCAATTACTCCTAGATTCTTCCCTGAACCTGGAGGTACAGGTTTTGGCAGTGAAAAGGAGTGCATTTACACAGTTATAGCTCATGCACTAACTGTCCCCATTCCTGAAGAAGTGGATTTGGCCACAGTAAGACATGTTTTAATTACATCTGCATCCAGTAATCTTGATAATCAACAGACTCTTTTTTTTTTTTTTAATACTGACTACTACTAGCCCTGGTTATTAGCCATTCTACCTGATGATTCCTTCTTCAGATGAAGACACACTTTCATCAATGACTCTGGTGACCAAAGAACAACTTCCTCTTATACAAGTATAAAACTGTATAAAACTGTTTTTGAAATTCACCGTTTTTTAAGGTAGCTTGATATGTTTTTGTTAAACTAGTGTTTGAGAAAAGTCCTCATGGTCTCATGGAACTAATTTTATGGTTCTTTATATTCTTGACCCACCCACTATGTTATTTTTTTCACCAAATCAATGATAATACTGTCAAATTGGATGCCTATTTATGACAGTTATCTACAATGAGAGAACAGTTTTGTCAGCATCATTTTTGCTAAGAATTTTCTAAGAGTTCACCAATTTCTCCATAAATGTGACAGAATGTTTTTCTTTTTAAAGAGGAGAAAATCAAAGCTGGTAGATTTCCCAATACCTGTTGAAGTCTTTGAATACTTTATTCTTTAAGGTCTTGGTTCAAGGTCCAGAACACTCCTCTTTTCTCATCTTTATTACTGCATTGCAAACAGGTACAACAGTAGCTTTTTTCAGTGATAGCAAGAGCAGAACTTGGAAAAGTTACCATTTCGGTCTATAAATCACATAATCTCACTGCCATCTTGGCCACTAGTTGTTATTGACCAGGGGATTTTAGGTTATATAGTCCAGAAAGTAATGTTTCCAAGCTCCAGTGTTTACTCACATTCAAATATTTCTCTAGAGATGGATAGATAGACAAACAAACCATAAAGACAGAGTGTGTCAGAAATCAAAATGAATAGCTTATCTCATCCTATCCATTATAACTCTTATATGTGTTTATAGGGAGGATTAAGTTACAATGGGAGTCACAAATTAGATGCAATGTGACATAGATGGATCATAGACAGACAGACAAAAGACAGAGAGCGAGAGAAGGAAAGAACACACATTTGTGTTCATTATCATCAACTTCTCTTTCTGTTAAGGAACCGGTCAGCCTCAATATTTTTAGAAATTATTATTTTTCCTTGAGAAATGTCAGATTGGCACAACTGGCTTCTCTTCGCATAATTAAAAATAATAATAATAATAGTGATGTCACGATGCCCTTGATAGCAAGTAACAACATCAGATGAGATTACACAGTTTTCATATGTGCTGAATCTGACAGAGTCAATAGCTTTTTAGCCAATATTTGCAGCACCTCTGACGGTGCTTATTTTTTCACTATCCTTTATAATTTTCTTTCTTAACTCTGTCCATGGAGAATTTATACAGAGGATGTGTCAGTCGGAAACAATTGCTAACTGGAAGACTATGTTATAAAAATCCAATTTCATTCCTTTTTTTTTTTTGGCTTTACAGCTTGGTTCTTGAGGCATTTTTTTTATGGGCAGAGAGGAAGAACAGTTATTTCATCTTTGCTTTTTAGAGAAAAAGTTGTAAGTTGCTCAATAATAGTCTCAGTGAAGACATAAGGCACATCCTTCTTGGGCAAACTTTGAAGCCCACAGAAAGCCAAAGGCATTTATTTCTCATAATGTATATTTATGTCACTTTTAGTATAGATGTGTGACCTACACGATCCAAGAAATTTCCACAGTTTTACTGAATTTATTTATGATTCCATCAAATTTCCTAGGGGTGACAATCTGTTAGGACTCTAAAGATTTGTCTCATATTTTTGTTAGAGTCAAAACTTGATAGCGGTAATAGATATCCTGTACAGGTACTTTCTTACTATAACTTAACCAAAAAAAAAAGAAAAGAAAACTTCGCAAATTGTACCAGATCAAGCTTTTTTCCCAGTCCTTATGAAAGTTCTGAAATGGTTTTCCTTAACTGTATAGCCTACAGCAGGGACTGCTATATGGATACTAAGTAGAAAGATAAAACATACCAGGAATTAGGATTTAATTCCAAAATGCTATTGTTTCTTTACATTTTAAGGTTCATCTCTCATGTTTACTAACTTAAATGAGTCATGAAGATGATATGCAACAAAACTGCTGTTACATGCCATCAAGTGAGTTCAACATATGGTGACCCTATGACTGAGAGACATCAAGGAGGTCCTGTTATTGCCTACTGTACTCAGGTTTTGCAAACTCAGGTTGACTCAATGAATTTATAGTATCATTTTCCTCTTTTCCTACTGCCTTCCCCTTTGTCAGCATTATTGCCTTTTCCTAGGGATGGAAAGGATATTAGAAAATATTTGAAAAATGGTTGGAAAATATAATTTTTTTCCATGTGTTGAGAAACCCTGATGGGAGAAATCTCTGACTATGAGAATCTTCACAGTACATGATTTAATTTGTGCAAAATTCACATGTAATTGTTTTGTGCAGAAAATAGCATTTGTTGCACATTCACAAATTTTTCTGCTTGCATTGCATTTCAATGCAGAACTGTTAATTCCTGTTCAGAAATTTTCCCAGTTTTCATGGGAAAAAAATAAAAGCTACAAGTGGGGATTTGTTCTTCATAAAATTCACACATAGTTGACAGCATGTTCTGTAGAGAAAACAATGGGTTTTTTTGCATAGGAATTAATAATTTTGTGTTTAAATATGATTTTCCATGCAGAAAATGTTGTTTCCTGTTCATAAGACGTTGTTTTCTCTACAGATGCGTGTGAATATTACTCAGAAGAAGTCTTGAGTTATGAATAGCCTTCAAAAATTGTGTTTTTCGAAGACTTTCATGCACTGGTAAGAAAATTGTTGAAGTTACTCATTGTTACCTTTGAGAAAAAACTTAGTGAAGAATTACATCCCTATCTTTTCCAGTGGGTCATGTTTTCTAATGGCATGACCAAAATGTAACAACTTCAGTTTACTCATTATAGTTAATACAGACCCTTTCCACACCTTACCTTTTCTCAGTGCTGGGATGTGGGGATCGTGTGAGCAGCCCCCAGTAAGAGGCTCTCACATCCTCACTGCTTCAGCTCTGCACAAGCTGCCTGCTCCCGAGCAGGCAGCATGAGAGCCCCACCTCTTCCTTCTGCAGTGCAGCCTGGGAGTTTCCTAGGCTGCGCTGGGGCAGGAAGTGCAACCGCCACAGCTCCGGAGGTTCTGTATGCACGGCAAGTGTGTGCGGGGCCCTGGAGCAAGGCGCAATCACACACCATTTTCGGCTGAAAGCTGAAAATGAAAAAGTGCATGAGTGGTGCCTGCCCTACCCTGGAGCGTCACACAATTGTGAGTGCATTGTGCAGATCGCTCCTCACAATCACGCAACGCTCCAGGCGCCCTTTCACATGGCAAATGCCATGCAAAAAGGGCCACAGAGAGTTCATATTAGGTTTGCACTAGGATTTTAAAAAATACATGACCAAGAAAATTCCAGATAAAATAAAAAGGAGCAAGATACATAGATAAGTGAAAACAAGAAAATCATCTGAACAACTGTTGAAAAGAGAAAATCTTATTTCTGTAAGATCCATGAGAAAGAGATGAGGAACCCTTTCATACTATATCATTATAATGTTTTAATTGTCATTGTTCCATCCTGTACGTTCCTTGGGTCTGAAATTTAGCAAGGCTGTAGAACATCCTGGTTGTGAATTCTGTGTGCCCATCTTATGGAATACAAACCCTAGCATCCATAAGATGGAACATGGACAGTTAAATTTAAATCATAGAACTACAATTGTATTATGTAAAAGAATCCCTGGTCTGGTAACAGCACAAGAAAATATCCAGTAAATCTTTGTGTAATGCCTTTGTCCCTGGTGTACAAGAACAGCCAGATTACTTCTGTGTATGACTCTGTCTCCTCCAGCCTAGTAAGTGATCATAGTGGTGTGCTTGGAAAGTTCCCAGCTCTTGTGCACACAGGGAAAAAGTAGACATACTTACCAATTCCCAAGGACCGATGTAAATACTCTGGTGGGCATTCGTGATCTGTCAGTATGTTACCCTGATTTCTGGGGGTCCCATGAGGGACACCTAAATGCTCTTCAAATTGTATAAGTTGGGGAAATTAGTCAAAAAGCACAAGTTAGCAATGCGAGAGGCAGAGTTAAGTAGCGAGATCTTTTACCCAGTGCCTACAGGGTCAGACCAAGTCAAGAGGCAAACAGAAGTAAAATAACAATTGGTGTTTTATTAAAATACAGTCAAACAAGTGTATGCAGCACACTCACACAGATAACTGGAGAAACAAAGGTTGGAGTGGGATAGAGGGATTTTAAGAGGAGATTTGGTTTGGAAATACTGCGCCTGTCCTGAAGCCCGGGTAGTCTGAAGATACAGTTCGTACATATGGAGGTTCTCAGTACATGCGACTGAGGGGAAGGCTTGCCAAGCAAAGCGGCAGCAAAGTGGTCCAGCAATTCAAGCAATCCAAAGAAGTGTTCAAAGTCAGGGGTTCTTATAGGGGAAATTGTAGCCTTAGGCTAGTCCGTACTTGGGGAAAACAATGAGTTTTGGGCTGGAGACAAGGCCTCCAAAAGGTCAGAATTTAGCATGATTGAGTTAGGTCCAAATTATCAATAGAGTAGCCAGTATGCAAACACAGAGTGCTTGATGCTTGAGTATTTGGTTTGTCAAGCTGTCTGCTTAGGGCAGGGAGTTCTTTGTAGGTAGCATGCATACATAATGAGGATACTTGCTGTGAGGTCTCCTGAAGCGGTAGTTTGGCTATTTCTGGCCTGTCTGTATTGTTGTTGAATATTCCAGCGATTAGCGACCGAGCCTGTTTGCATGTTTGTCTGGGGGCCTTGCAAGCACATGGGAAGGAATGGGTAAGGAAGGCCTAATTATTGATATCAAAATGATATCTGGTGCCCCCCAAGTCTGGCTAGAAGCTGCGGTAACAAGTAAGCCAACAGAATCTTGGTCAGTATCTTCTTTTCTTTTTCTTATTCTTGCAAAAGCCACTTGAAGCTTTGGTAGGTAAATAGAGTGGTCACAGCAGACTTGGAAACGGGTGTTTAATTCTTCCAGAAGGCTTATAGGTGGGGAAAATACAGCACTTCATGTTGGAATTTGAGTGTTTTATATATATATATATATATATATGTATAAGCATCCCCGCTAAGGAATATGTGTTTACAGAGGGCAATAGTGATACAGATAGGTAACTAATGTCTCAGGAATATACCTCCTTTTATCTTGCTTAATGTGTATTGTCCCTCCTTACAGTCTGAAGGTCTCAGGATGACTTCACTTCCTTTCTGCTCTCCCACACTCCCTTATCCCTACCCCCAATTTTATATGCAGAATACCATCCTATTTTTAACTCTATTTCCATATGTCTAGATGGATTATCTTCCTTTTGTTTAACAAGGTCTTGCTTCTATGTTATGCATATCCAAATGAAAATATTTAGTCAATAAATGAGGAAATAAAATTTATCTATTTAGTGATTTTCAACCAATGGTAGAATTTTTTTAAAAAAACATTTAAAGTGCTCATAAGTCATATTTCTTGGCTCTGTTCTGTATTACTAAAAAGAAGTATAACCCTTTTAAGGAAGTGGGTATGGAATATCACCAAAAATTACCCCCAGCTAAAATGCTTGTATCACAGAGAATGACCTGCAGAGTTTTTTTAAAGAGCTTTTAGTTACAATACGGAATAATTCACATGAACATAAATGGCTCACATGACAAGAGAAAAGTAATATGAACAAGGTACAATTTCTGCTGAATTTCACCTGAACATTTTCAGATAGATTTGGACTTGCCTGATTAAGAAAAATACCAATATAGTTCAAAGGAATGCCTAAAGGCTTAAAAATGCTGACTAAAATAATTATGTGCATACCACTAAAGCCAGAGCTCAGTTTCCTTACAACACTGCCATAGGAAAGGAAAAAAAAAGTGGTGAAAACCAGAGGCCTGAAAAACTCTTCATTATTCTGGAGTTTAGAATCAGGAAAGTCTGGATGTGAAAATCTGTCCAGTTCTATATAGTATTCCAGAGCCTGATTTTCAAGAACATCAGTGACTCTTCTTAAAAAGTAGGACATAGCTCTTCAAAAAGGAGAGAAAGGGAAAGAAATAGCAGCACATGCACTCTATCTGAGAAAGCAGCATCTCAAAAATGAACCATGATTATTGTAGCAATGTAAGCATAAAGTAGTAGATAAGAACCTCAAGGTCAAACTTGGGGTGTTAATAATACTGGATTTTTTTTTCCAAAACTTTCTCAGCTCAACAGCTGAATTCCCAGATGTGTGAGCCTTATATAGGAATGGAAGAGGGCAAGAAGAGGTTACTTCCTTTACAATGTGCTATTTTATATGGACTTTCAATCTAGCAACTTTCTTTATTTTACACCATTATTCTATTCCTGATGCCATTTCCTCCACAATGGTATTTTGCATCAGTGCTTAGATCTCCATGGCTTACATGACCCAGATTTGAATTTGATTCCCCTCGTCCAAAGAAAAATATATAATAGAACCTGGAGCAATCAACTCTGATAAGCTACAATGTCAAGCCAAATTCAGAGACAGCTCTTGGGAGAAGCTCAGAATAAACTTACAAGCTGTGCATAGATTTGTGTCTGAATACCAAATAAATAAAGCTGATGGCCATCCAAATTACAGGATATCTAAAGAGCTTTATATAAGATGAGATGATGGTTTGTCATTGCAGAAAAGCCACAAACACATTCTGATTTAGGTGTTTCACTCATTTCACAATATCTGTGTTCCAATTTCTTGGCTGCTAGAAAGCAAATTAGGCTGTATCCTTATAGCCACTTATTCTAGAATGGGCAACATGAGTTCATTGAAGAGATATATATATACAAAAATATGTTTTCTCTGAAAAGATCTTTCACCATCAGGGGCTAAAAGAAGCTAGATTTGTAGAAATGAGAAGCTGCCTATGGAAAGCAATGTCTCTGGCCAGTTCCACACTACACTGTTATAGTGCTCTGATTCCACTTTCAACATCCTGTGGAATTCTGGGGTTTGTAGTTTACTGAGGCCAAAGTGCTCTCTGGCTGAGAATTCTAAATGCCCCTCCCTCAACTGCAAACCTTGGGATTCCACAGGATGTTGAAAGTGGAATAAGAGCACTATAACAGTGTAGGGCAGAAAGGCCCTTAGCGTCACAGTGGGAGGAGCCTCTAATACCTGTATTACACAACCACTACCAGATGAATGACACTATATAGAGTCTATACAGTCTAATTTTTGTTCAACATATAGTGTCATTTACCTGGAAGTGGCTGTATAGTAAAGAATATCTCTATCCATACATGTTTCTTTAAAAATAAGGTGTATGTGGAATGTGTATCTTGTTTTAAGGCAGAATTGCATGCTCAGAAACATGCAGTTGCTTTAAAATAAGGTTCACTTGTTACCCTGATTTCTGGGGGTCCCATAAGAGACAGTTAAATGTGCTCCAAATTACAAAGTTGGGAATTAGCAAAGAGCACAAGCTAGGACTACGAGAGGCAGGACAACGTAGCGAGATCTTTTACCCAGCGTCTACGAGGTCAGGCCGAGTCAAGAAACAAACAGAAGTGGATAATAATTATTGTTTTATTGATATACAGTCAAACACGTGTATGCAACACACTCACACAGAGAACTATGGAAATAAAGGTTGGAGTGGGATAGAGGGATTTCCAGAGGAGGTTTGGTTTGGGAAATACTGCACCTGTCCTGAAGCCCGGAAAGTCTGAAGAAAAGGGTCCGTTGAAGTAGAGATCTCAGCCCGAGGAGCTGAGGGGAAGGCTCGCTGAATGAAGTGGCAGCAAGGTGGGATGGAAGCCAGGAGTGATCCAAGGAAGCGTTCAAAGTCAGGGGTTCTTATAGGGGAAAATGTGGCCACAGGCTAGTCCATTCTCGGGGATAGTACTTTACATGATTGAGTTAAGACCTAATTATCAATAGAGTAGCCAGTAAGCAAACACAGGGTGCTTGACACTTGAGTATTCAGCTTGTGAAGCTGCCTGCTCGGGGCAGGGAGCTCTTTGTAAGTAGCATGCATACATAATGTGGTACTTGCCGTGCAGTCTCCTGAAGTGGTAGTCTGGCTATTTCTGGCCTGCCTGTATTTGTTTGGAATATTTCAGCGATTAGCGACCGAGCCTGTATGCGTGCTTGTCCAGGGGCCTCGCAAGCACGAGGGAAGGAATGGGTGAAGAAGGCCAAATTATTGACATCAAAGGATATCTAATATCCCACAAGCCCGGGCTAGAAAACTGCAGTAACACACTCCACAGGCAAGAAGCATAGTGAGATGCTTTATTTTCAAAGAAAATGACAGAGTTTTTTTCCCCTTGCTTGCTGCTACACCATCAAGCAGGGCTACAGCAACAACCAATTCTTAACTCTGAAGTCTCAGGTTGCAGTAGGGGTCAACTTGACCTGTTTCTTCCTGGAAGTTGCCCAATGCCATTTTAAAACCTTCCCTTCATCTTTTCTGAAGTGTGAAATTGAGTCAGCACATGAATGGAGGAAAGAAAATCATAGTACTTTCAGTGCCATGTTAGACACTTTAAAAAGTTTTTTTTTTCTTTGCTGGCAGGATGGGCACAGTCCTTAACAGGGAAACCCCTGCTGCTAAATGCAACTGCTTTAAAATCTTTAAATGAAGAATGTTTAAAGTCAGTACAATGAAACAAATGTCCAAGTGCCAGTTAGTTTCATAGTGCCTTTGTGGGAACTTGTGCTTGTTGAACCAGAATAATGCAAGGCAGGTAGGTAGCATATAGCCAGCATATTAGCCCTAGTTTCTCCAAAGGTTGGGGAGGAAAAGAAGAGACAGAGGGAAGAGAGGGAGGTAGAGGGGGGGGGATATATTTACTCCCCAGCATATGCCAACAAGGGAAGATAATAAATACTTTACCTGATCCCATTCTTTGGATGCCTAAACAGTATTTCAAATTGCTCAGCTAAAGTTTTAATTTGCTGTAATGCTGGGAATGTGAGGATTCAAGGAAATTTCATTTAGAGAGGGCAGAATTCTGATGCCCTCCCACACATTCCTGGCTTCAGCCCAGGTTGACTAGTTTTTTGTTTTGTTTTTTAAAAAATCCATGTTTGTATTCACCTTTTCCCCTTCTTTACACTGTCATTAGATCTCTGTTTGTTTATACATATTTGGTCCTTTGTCCTTCTTTTGTCCTTCTGGAAGAGGGTTGAGAGGATAGAGACAGTGATTAATATAAGCGGAATTCTAATTCCTGTTGGATAGTACAGCTTTTGTCTGATTATATTAACTCTTCTCTGGGACATATGGGTAATTATTTTGCTATGCACCTAAGGTTCAAGGGCAGGTGTAGGATAAAAGACTTCTGCCTGTGGTCCAGATTTTAAATCCTTTGAAAATGATCTGTCTCTGAGAAGGCCTGCCCTTCTGTTTTAAATGAAATACAGAAACTGACCACGGAACATACTCTAAAACCTCCAGATCTCAGTGTTAGCCATAACAGAGATCCATATGCATATTTCAGTGTGTATTATTCTTGTGCATTCTGGTACTTATTAAGTACAATTTGCTGCCTTAGCTAGAAGATGAAATGGTGTCCATCACTCATTCCAGCCAAGGTGCATAATATCTCAACCCACTCAAATTATGAGGCAGAAAACCTTATAAGCACATGTCTGCATCCCTGGAAGTAAAATTAACAATAATAGCAAAGTCTATTACTACAATTTCCAGTCTTTTCATGATCCCTAATGTTGTCCTGATTTTTGGAAATAAAAGGGTCCAATCAATGCACACAGATAGACATATTTCCTTCATCAAAATGAATTGAAGGGGTGTCCATTAGCACTTCCAAACATGAACACATTACTACACTAGATAAATGAGGAACAAAACAATATATGTGTTACATAATCCAAATTTGTGTAATTTTTTTATTTATAAAATTCTCTGTTGTATTGCCATAAAATCCTGACAGTGCTTAGTTAAGGTGATGTGATGAATGCTTAAATGTTTTAAAATGCTGAGTTATCTAGAGAACAAATAAGATTAGCATCCAGCTATCATGTAAGAAGGGGAAACTGTAATTAAATCTGGGATTGAAATCATGTTAGACAATAGCCAAAGACTGGACAGAAGACTGGCACTAAGAAAGGGCAATGGAGATGGGAATGAAAAGAAAGGAAAAGCAAAGAAGCTGGCCAAGGACTGTTCACTGTTGACAACTTGTTGAGGATTGGAAATGGGGAAGTTAAAAGTGGGAAAGAGGATGCTAGGGTTCATGGCCAACATAAAAAGTGGATAAAGGAAATGAAACAAAGTAAAGATTGGACTGAAAACCAGGGGCTTATTGGAAAGGGAAGGAATGATGGACAACAGATATATGAATATGAAGAAAGGACAAGCCTAAAAGTTGTCCTCGGGCTGTTCAATGTCAGCAAATGTGATGGACTTGAAATGAAGAGACGATGTTGTCAGATATATTGCTGGAAATTCATCTGAGGCCATCCAAATTTTGTGTGAATACAACTCTCCTCAAACCTAACCAACATACTCCTTGATGAGGATTCATTAAGTTCCAGTCTTTTGATTTAAATAGAAACTAAACTAAGCTAATCCTGGACTTGTCCTTGTTTGGGCATTTCAGGTTTTCATCATCATCTTGCATCTTTATCCCACAAATATTGGTGATTCTGACACTGAGCATGTATATAATACTGTGTTACTTATGCAGACTTGCATAGCCTTTGGTGATTGTCTACTCTTTGATACTTGCTTGGAGTCTTTGCTTTTTCAGATCTATCTATCTATCTATCTATCTATCTATCTATCTATCTATCTATCTGTCTATCAATCAAATTACCACTAATTTTGAGGTTCATAGTTTAAAAAGAAATGGCAACTTTTCAAAGTGGCATTCGTTCTTCCTCTCCCAATAGAGGGAATGTATTTTATTTTATTGGTACTATTATACTAATCAATAATAGTTTGATTAACTGTTGCCAACATCTCTATAACTGCTTCTCTGTTATTCACACCCTTTTTGAAGTGCCTAATTTAAGAGGAATGATACAAACCTAAGATTTGCCAAAATTAACACTTGCAGACATAAGCATATGGTACAGAAAAGGAATCTGGGAAAGAAAAAAAAGTACAAAAATAAAACAGAGAGATATTTTACTCAACCTAAAAAACTTGCCTATATCTTTCTTTACTTTATTATTGCTTTGTTTACTTTCTTTAAAATTATTTTACATCACATGTAATGCAGTGTCCAAGAGATTTAGCAGTTGACGTAGGGGCATTTAGAATTATTGGCCTCAACCAATCTACAAACCAAGTTCCTCAACTAAGCTACATAATAACCATGTGAATTGAAATGGAATTATAGGGCTATAATTTTGAGTGTAACAAGATGTGCTAATAGGGCTTCCCATTATCTAGGTAACAGTGCTTAAGGGAGATAGTTCTCCCTTCAGGCATATAAAAGGTTAATGAACTGTTAGGGTTAGGTTACATTTTATTGGAGTTAGCATCAGAGAGATAGTTGACCAATCAAGGGGAGAAAGGTGAGAATCTGAGAATCTTCAAGATTCGTGGATGAAGAAGTTATAAAAATCCTCAAGAGACCACGAGATGAGGGAGAACAAAGGAGACACCAAGACATCAACAAAAGGGCAAATGCCAGTAGCAGACAAGGCAACAGCCTGTCACCTGGCTGCCCCAACATACCATCTCAGAAGATGGTCAACAGCTGTGAGTAGCTTAGAATGTTATCTAGTTAGCTGTCTTAGTTCTTTCTGTTATTTTGAAGGTTTGGCTGATCAGCAACATCTATCTATACTGTAACCACTAAGCATACCTAGGAGGAGGTACCTCTCATCTGTATTATTTTCTTGTTTATTTTGCATGTCTTAGAATAAATACTTTTCTGTAAAAAACTCTCTGTTTTCTCTCCATTCCCATGCATTCCTTGTTAGCACACATAGATTGGATTTCTCTCACCCAGAAAGGTGGGGCGAGGGAAGGAAAGGAAGCTTTAAGCATAGAGACTGGCAGTCCTCAGAGCAGCATCCCACTGTGCTGCTCAGGTAAGGGTGAATCCAGGAAGTGGTGGCAGGTTGTAATTAAGATAATTTGGTGCAAGCTCCTAGCTCCTATTCAAGGCAGAAGTCAGAGCTGAGTGGGAGGAGGGCTCCCCTTTTCCCTTATCTCCACACAAGGCCCAAGTCTCAACTTGTTTTCTTAGTTCTTCTGATATCCATCTTTGGTGTATTTCAATTCAACATTTTGCTGCATCTGAGTATGAAATAAAGTGAATACAAATAGAATCATAGAGTTGGAAGAGACCACAGGGACCATTCAGTCCAACCTCCTGCCACTGCAAATAACTGTGATGATGATGTTAAAAGTTTTTATGCACCAGCATTCACAATATTGTATTATATATTTGGATATTTGTGACCTAGAGAAATTTAGTCATATTAAAATCACATTAAAGTCAGCAGGCCAAGTTACACTAATTTCAATGAAACTTGAGTGTGACTTATTTACTCTAGATTTGGATCTGTTAGTTTAAGGTTATTCTCTTTATTAAAAAAAAATCTATTAGCTAGATAGTGCCATCATTTGGAATTATAGGCCAACACACTCCATTTCCTGAAAACACAGTTCATTTGAATCTATTTAAATTTTTATATAATTTCCAAAATACAAGAATATTATGTATGCTCCCAGGCTTTCTGGGTACGTCTACTTTTTAATCCATTTTCCATTTTCAAGAGACATTTCTACCACCACAAGTAATATTATTGAATAATTAACCAAAGTAGACTGGTTGGCCCAAGTGATGCATTGTTGCTGGCATTATAACATCAGAGCAACGTCACTTCAGTGATGGAATGCCTTGATAAATCATTCAAGTGATACTGTTGTGATGATGTATGGTGCTACAAAAATACCTCTGCAGTCACACTTATGGTTTATTAGGTCAATATATCACCACAATACTACAACTTTGATGATATAGTACTGCTCTATAGTAAAACCTGCATTACTCAATGTTGTATTTTGCACCTTACACTTTTATAAACCTTTGTTTAACCCTACTTTTTTCTACTTCTCACTTTATTGTTAAAAACTGAAACTGGAATATATAAACATTTACAGTTGCTCGGTCTCTATTTACCAGGGACAATCATCATTTTTGGGTACTTGTCTCTGAAAAATCACTGGCCATCTTTTGTTGCTTAGAGACAGAGAGACTGGGGATATCTGTTAACAATGTTAACAACAGAATACCCAGCATCCTGTTTAATCTGTTGCTGAGTTGTTAAAGTTTTCAATCCTTAACCCTGTAACCAAAATGTAGAAGTTCAATCTCTATATGGAATTTAGAGATCTCTATTGTAGAGCATATGCATGTACTCAATATGAACACATAATGTGAGTGAACTGGTTCCCTTCTATCTTTCTCATAACCATTTATACAGACACCTAGTACAGCTGAACACATTTGGCTTGCAGGGTTTTTTTTTAATCTACACACAATTACCCTATGAAATGAAACATCTTAAGCATACTTAACATTTTTACAAATTTTACAATCAGTTACTGACACATCATGCTTCAGAAGTCAGACCAGAGTAGGCTTTTGCAAGGCTAATCAATAAAGCTTGCTATAAGTGCAGAGAGAAATGAGTTTTCAGTAGTGAGTGAGTACATATGTGCGTGTATGCATACATGTGCACACACACACATACGGATGCATATGCATGTACAGGCAATAAGACAAAACATGCAGTGCTTTAGGGCCATTAAAAGTACATATGGGTTCCTCTATTTTCATATGACTGGAGAAAAAAAGCATTCCTATTGTGAAATTCTACTGTAAAGAAAGACAGACTGTTGTTCATACAGCTAAACCAGAATGAATTGCATTGGGCATTCTGGTTAGCGTATTTATGATAACCTTTTGGGATCTATCATTACCAAGCTGTAATTATGTCTTACTCTGTTGGTTTCCCAGAGATTGGCTTCTATCACACATTTATTGTTGCATCACATGGATTTGGTCTGAACTAGAAAGGTAATTTTTTATGTTCTTTTCAGAAAGGTTGTAGTTCAGTGATATTCTTGGTGCATAAGTCTATGGCCCTTTCCGCACAGGGTAAGTAGTACGGCATGGTGCGACCTCTGACGAAGGTCATCCGCACCGTGGGAGCAGACTGGGTCAGACTACTTGTTGCAGTTCCGCACCTCAGTCCTCTCTAGAGTGACCCGAAGTGGCTGCACAGCTTGCTTTTTAAAAACCTGTTTTTACAGGTTTTTCAAAAGCACGAGCGCACCACTCCGTGCCACTCCGTTCCCGCGCTCTGGTGCAGCTTTGCAGGTGACACCAGTGCGTGCCTGCAGACCTGCTGGGGGCGGGCTTCCGGCTGGGGAGCTTCTCCAGTTGGTGGAGAGCCTCCACCAACCGGAAGCCACCATTTTGGATACTGGAGCTGCCATTTTGGATGCTGGGGACTACAGAACAGTGAGCTCATGCTGCTCCGCATGGGGACGGACTTACCCGGCTGCTGGTAAGCTCCGTTTCAGCACATTTTCCCCCGTTTCCCCTCCACATGCGGAAAGGGCCTATGGTTCAGTCCTTGGCATCTCCAAATAGATTGGGAATGACTAATGTCAGAAGAGTTAATCCCATGCATTATAAATGATAATGAGGCCCTTTCTTGCACCCTACTTGATCCCGGCAGTGTCCCACAGGGAAAACAGTAGAGGTTTTCCCAAGAGAAAAGTGTGCTCTCCCCTCCACACCAGCTAATGGAGGAAGTGCGATGGTGCTGCTTCTTCCTTCTGCAGTACAGCCAGGTACTATCCCAGGCTGCACTGGGGCAGGAAGCACCACCATTGCACTTTCAGGACCTCTGCACACCAGGTAAGTGTGGGCGGGCAGCAGGAGAGCTGTGTGTTCACTGGTCATGGAAGGAGAAAACCTGTCAATGATTTGTGGCATGATTGCACTACCTGAGGACAGGGGAAGGAAGGGACCTGGACAACCTCATGCAGAAATGTTGTCTGGGTCCCATCCTTCTCCCATCCCCAGTGTGAGACAGCAATGTCTTACAGAAAGGGCCACAATTGGATGAAACTTTCCAATCTTCATGTTTTGAATTTAGTTTCCCTTCAATCCAGCCAATGGTTAGGAATGTTGGGTATTAAAGTTTAAAACCTCTGGAGTGTACTAGGCTAGGGAAAGTTGATCTAGATTGATCAAAGGCCTAACTCAGCTTCCTCTACTCCTGTGTATTTTCACAAAATTGGGCAAAACCAATCCAGAGGTAAGATTGACCCAAGTAATTATGACTGTAAACACATAACAACATGAGAAGTGTTCAGAACAAATAGACCAAAGGAAACAATTATTCAATGAAGACCATTGCATGGCCAGATTAGGAGACTCAGCTTTTCAGAATCTTGGGCCCTTTTTGCGCCTTACCTTTTAACGCTGCATGGTTGGGGTCCTTGTGTGAGAAGCCTGGGCAGGAAGGTTCTCGCAAGCCTCCTGCTTCAGCTCTGCAGCTCCTTCCTGCTCGTGCGAGAGCACCGCCCGTGCCCCGCCCCTTCCTTCTGCAGTGCAGCCTGGGAGTTGGAGGCTGCACTGAGGAGAGGATGAGCGACTGGCCTGGCTCCAGAGGCTCCGCATGGCAGGTGAGTGCAGCCCAGGCCCATGAGCATTGCGCAAGCACAGGTCATTTTTGGCTAAAAGCCGAAAATAAAAAAAATGTGTGTGTGCTGCGCATGAGACCATTGAGCGTTGCACAAATGGAGTGCATCATGCAGACCACTCCTCACATTTACGTGATGCTCAAGGGGCCCTTTCGCTTGCAAACTGCCGTGTGAAAGAGTTATTGCTTGAGATTATGGTAACACTGACCCCCAAAAATCTCAGAAGATCTGCACAACTGACAGAAGGAAATAAATATCCCTCAAATATCCTGCAGTTTATTCATAATTTTCCTACTTAAAAATATCCAGTTTGGCCTGGATTCCTTCAGACTTTTGAGTCCCTATGGATGTCTTAGGCCACTCTAATTATCATGGCTCCAGTTTACACAATCCTAGGTGTAGTGAGGTATTTAGAATTCTTTGTAGAGACTAGACCAATTAAAAACACCCTTCTTAGAGAAGAGTAACATCAGTGCATCAATAGTTTTCCCAGCATTTAATAAAAATATATGATAGGTCTGAGTAAAAAGCAAAAGAACAAAAATATTGAATAGAAAGGGTAAATGAATTGGATTTTGACACTTTTAACTTGTTGTTTTCTGCATCATTCTAAAATTAATTTGAAATATGTCACAAAGGTAGATCTCAACAAGTTAATGATGGATGCTGTCATTTGTATATGGAATAAGATTTTGAGGCTTATTAAAAAAAGAAGCTTTATATATATATGCATCTGACTTATTTTGAAGGAGGGCTCATGCCACTGTAATATATAATCAGCTGGCTGGAGACTGCGGAGGGCTTTTTATTGCTTTCAGTATAGCAAACTGAAGCTGGATAACAGTATACATATATAAGCAGTACATCTTGCTTAAGCAATAATGAAAAGGATACTGATCTCTCCTTGCTAAATACTCTTGGGATGCAATTATATTACTGTTCTCCAAAGGGATGGGCTGAAAGTGTTATTTTTCCTCCAGTTTCACATTCTGTGCTCCAGAGTTGTGATTACATGGCTCCAAGGGTTTTCTGAAAAGACCAACTCCCAGAGCACCTTCTACACTTCTGTTTTTCCCCTTCCCCTTTCGTACAGACAATGCATTCTTTGAAACACATTTTGAGAGCAGATTAATTAGCATGACAAACCATCGTTTATCCAGAGTTCTTCCTGCCTTTGAGTTGAGGCATTGAGCAGTGGGGTATTTGAAATATATCTAAATGTTACCCAGTGTCCCTATGTTCTGAAAAAGTATAGCTTCAGCAATTTCATCCATATGTTTCACAAAATACAAATGAGAATCAAGAAGGATATAGTTGCCTACAGAACAGTTGGTGGGGGGACCCCTGTTCACTCCTTTTTTTTTTTTTTTGACACAATAAAGGTTATTTATGACAGTATTGCCACCTCATTTCTATAAGTGGGCATAGGGATGAGTGGATGAATTAAGCCTGTTTCTGCTGACTTTTCCTAGCTCTAAATCCATTTTGTGCCAATCCCATGCAGATTTGCAGATTCTCTTAAAATGAGAAAAAGTTATCTTTTGGAGTGTATTTTTTTTCCAAACAGTACATTTGTTTACATGCATCCACCTAGTGAAAACATGTACATGTTTTTCTCTGTACACTATTTAAATGTGCATAATTTATTGTATATATTTGCCTGCTTCACAGAACAAATTGTCCAGAATTCTGAGTGTTCAGGCTAGCATTCAACAGAGGCTTTGAGCTTGGAAAAGTGACTGGCTATATAGTAAGTTTTTATTGGCTTTGGTAAGAAAGTTCTGGAGACCTCTTTGTGCAAGTATTTTTCCAGGTTGTTCAGCAGTCCCTAGTGCTCCCAAAAATACATGTGAGTATAGCTCAACTCTCCCCGCATGAGTCTGAATATCTTGGTTCTCTTGCAGTCCTGCAGAATTATGGCAGGATGGTATTATGTCATTCCAGGTCTCAACAGAGTCACAGCCAAAGTGGGTTTAGTCTGCATCCATTTCCATGGGTTGTGGGTCAGGGAAGCCCATGTATGTGCATACACATGTGCACACAAACACATTCATCCAAGGCAAATTCCTCACATGTTCTTAATTGGGAGCCATTTATATAAAGGATATGTTTTATTATTTGTATTCTGTCACATTGCTTTTTAAAACAGAAAGATAATCATGCCCCCCCTTTTTTTTGGAAGCTAGAATACAGAATGTGTTTATTACCCTCCACAGAAACCAGATCTTTTGGGAAATTAGAACTTCCAGGGATGAAAGAAATTATGGTGACTTGATGAGGGGAACTGGCTTCTTGATTATTTGTGAATTGGCCTTCATTTGTGACCAGCAGGCCAAATGAAAAATGCTTGTTTTGCCTGTCTTGGATTGGAAAAATATCTGGCACTCAGACAATTAACAAGTATTATTGGTAGGCTTAACACTGAAGGTCACAAGTTGAACAGATTTGGGTAAGTATAGCATAGTCTGTCAAACTACAAAGCATAGTCTATCAAACTTTTATAGATTTCCTGTCCTTGATGTATATGGTTACACTCCAGGGTGGCATCTGAAGTCAGTTTTCATCTCTCATGCTTCTAAATGATTAAATGCTTTATAACCATTTTAAAAATTCCATATTGCTCTGTTGACCAACAGTGTGTATGTTTGGTTTTCTGTATATCTTCCCCCAACATTTACTGTTTAATTTTGTACTGCAAGTCAGTCTGAGGCTAACTGTGACATGATGGGCTTAAGAAGGCTGAAAAATGACTCCCCCACTAGCCATAGCTAACTATTTTTGTATGTGTGTCTGTGATATTAATTTTGAAGAAAAAAAGTACTACAAGGGCTTCCCTATTCAAATTTGATACCATAGATGCACATACAAGAATAGTTAGCTATGGGTGATGTGGGGGCTCATTCTTAAACCTTCAGAAAGACCAAGAGCATTCGTTCCTTCCTTCCTTCCTTCCTAGACCCCAACAACACAAAATGAATCAGTTGTAACATATTTTGGACCACCATTCTGCCTCTCTGCATTTAGAACAGCACTATATTTGCATCTTCTGAGATCAAGAAAATGGAGGTGGAGCTTCTGAAAGGTCTGCCATTGCTGTCCATAGCAGCAGAAAAATAAATGTTTTTTTTTTTAAAAAAAAAAGAATTTGCCAATGCTAAAAACACTGGCCTTTCAGCAATCCTGAAAATAAAGATAAATGGACCTAAAAGTCATCATCCAGTGACTGGTGCTTTTGTTGTGTGCTTTCAAGCTATTTTTGACTTATGGTATCCCTATAGCAAACCTATCATAAGGTTTTCTAGGGCACCCAACATCACCCAGATAGTTTTGATAGATGAGCAAGGAACCTCATAACTCTAGGGCTGTAGTCCAACACTCAAATCACTGTTCCTCACTGACTAGGTCTGTTACATTCAAGGAGATCTCTCCAACTGTTCAGTGTTCTTTTATTCAATATATGTTCAACATATGTTGAACATATTGATCAAAAGGTCATCCTTTCCTCTCTCAAGAGTTATACTTTTAAAAGAAATTTAAAAAATAAAATGCAGGACTGGGTAATTCAGTTTATTAGAATCACTACAGTGTTCTAAAAGGGATGTGGGTTTGCAAAAGCTTTCGAGAGTTAAGTGATATTGTTGGACTCAGCTGAATTCAAAATCTGAAACTCTGTTGAAGAGTAAGGGCTAATTAAGATACATGAACTATTTAGCCACTTCATCCTTCCCATCACTTTTAAAGGTAAACAGTTGTTGGCAATACAAATACCTCCCCCCTCAAATAAACATCAAAGGAGAAAATGCTGTGTACACAGGATGTCGGAACACAGCTGAGGCTGGAGTGTGACTAACTTTAAGCACAAACATCGTCCTTACAAACTTTTAATTAACAATTTGCTTTTAGGCAGATTATTCCTCTTGGTCTTTCTTTAATTAACTTATTCAGTGCTTAATTTAATGCAAGCAGTGAATTATTCCAGCACCTCTGAATTGTTTTACTCTGCTTGCCTATATTCATATGGTTTTCTAGGGCTTCATAGCAACATGAAAATATAGACAGACTCCAGCGGAGTCTGGAGGCTCATTATGAAGGAGGTGGGTCTAAAGCTAAACTGTGAATCATGCTTGAGGATGTTTCTGCAATCTTATTTCATTGTATTGACATATTGGAGTGGCCAATAGGTGTCCCTGTTGCTGCTCCTTTGGAAAGTGTATTACTGAAGTTAGGTAATATGGCAGCACATCAGTGATCCAACCCTCTTTTAATTCTAGAACATGGTATGCACAGAGCACAGGTCTTATTTGAGAGGAGAATTTTGCTCACATGTATATTCAAAAAGAATTAGTCTCTCCTAAAATAAGTCCCAAACATGCTACATATTTTGTTTTAGCATTATTTTCTTGGAGTGGGAAGCATGTAGCTCTCCTAATATCTGGTGAGATTGTTGGAGACAGAGTGTATGTTTGAGCAAAACAGGCAATATTCTAAACAATGCTTCTCTGGTAGAGGCACTATCCTTGAACAAAGGAGGACAGGGAGGAGGAGGAGGACAGGAAGATCTAATTCTGATTCAGGCTTTCATAAAAAGGTTCAGAAGCAACATGTGAAGAAGAAAGCATGCCAACCCAATCTTCTACATTGTTATTCTGCATATGTGGGAAATAAAATCTAAGATCATAATGTCTTCTTCATAAAATTGGATCCTTTTCATACCTCTCCATTCTTTGAAGGTTATTTGATCCTGTGAAGAGCCTCCAATCATAGATCATTGCCAGGTCAGTGTCATCACTCTGTGATAATGGAGGTTCCCATCATCCAGGTAACAGACCTGAAGGGAGATAGTTCTCCTCCTAGGGTTAAGTAACATTTTATTGGAGGTCAGCATCACAAATCATGAGAGATAGTTGCCCAATCAGAGGGAGAAAGGTGAGAATCTTTGAGATGCTTCCATGAAGAAGTTTATAAACCCTCAAGAGACTACAAAGCAGAGAGAACAAAGGAAAGAACAAAGGAGATGAACAAAGATACCAACACTGATTGCAGGTAAGGCTAAGCTAGGTCTCACTTCCTGGCTCTGCCTCAGCATACCATCTCAGAAACTGACCCATGACGTGAGTAGCTTAAGATGTTACTTAGTTAGTTGCATTA
This sequence comes from Iguana delicatissima, assembly GCA_948472985.1. Taxonomy (NCBI): domain Eukaryota; kingdom Metazoa; phylum Chordata; class Lepidosauria; order Squamata; family Iguanidae; genus Iguana; species Iguana delicatissima. The sequence goes on along the minus strand of CAOKZL010003275.1, from coordinate 34,507 downwards.
GGATTTCTGTTCTTTTGAAAGCCCTGGCTGATATGCAATGCTGTCTGTAACTTGTAACTATCAAGAGAACCTGGGAGGAAGCAGCCTCCCATGTATAGTGATATCTTCTGTTATCTACATTGCCTGTTCTTTGCTTTCCTGTAAAGAACTCCCTGCTTTCCCTCCATTCCTGTGTGTTTCTCAGCAACACACATCGATAGGATTCTTCTCTCTCAGAGGCAAAAGAGCTCTAAACTTAGGGATTCATGGCTCCCTTGCAGTATCCCACTGCTCTACTGAGATAGGAGTTTAATTCAGTGGGTGGTTGCAGTGTTTAATTAATAGAACCTGGGAATTTCCTATTCAAGGGCAGAAGTCAGTTTTGAGTGGGAAAAGGGCCTCAGTTCTACGACATCTCACCCTCTGGAGTCAGAAGATTCAGACATAGAATGGGAGAGCCAGGAATGCCAGGAATTTAGAACTCCTGAATCAAGGGTGCTGAGGGCTGAGACAGAAGGGGGCACTACTCTTCAGCAGGATCTTGAAGGTGTGGTGAAGTCATTTGTCAAGTGTAGGTGGGATAAAGAGAAGTTATGTTGGTTCCAGAGACTCTTAAGTAGGAGACACTGAGCCTTTCAGCACTCCACTGTTATAGTGCTATTATTCCACTTTCAACATCCTGTGGAATCCTGGGGTTTGCAGTTTGGGGAGGGGCATTTAGAATTCTCAGCCAGAGAGCTCTTTGGCCTCAGAAAACTACAAACCCTAGAATTGCACAGGATATTGAAGTGGAATAACAGAACTATAACACTGTAGTGTGGAAAGGCACATTGACTAATTAAATCACCCGGTGCCTTGAAATATGACTGTAAATTCTTCAACAGTTCACTGAAGGCTTTGTTGCTTACATCCATTTATCTTGGTGACTGGTAGTACTTTTAGGTGTTTTGTATTCCCTGCACCTTGGACCAGCTAGTATTTATACCTCTTCTTTAGTCCTTGCTGGCTTTGTTTATTTGCACTACTGACTTGCTGTGTGATTTCTGGACTGGCTGATGACTACCTTCTTGTTTATCCCTTCATCCTGCTGGATAACCTGTGACTGACTTGGACTGGCTTAACTATCCAACAGGCCTTGTATTCCAACAACCTGCTTCCTAGAAGTTGCTGACTGGAGTGTAGGACAGTCAGGAGAATGCCCGGTCTTGAGATTTTGAGGCCAGAAACTTAGTCCTGAGAATGTCCTTTGGTGATGTCACGGGGGAAGGACAAAGTGATATTAAGTATGATGCATTAAAAAACAGCCATATTTGGTCAGAGTAAGACTGTCACTTAATGAACAAAAAATCTAACAAATGAACAAAATAGTTCTGTAACCAAAAATTGAATATTCCAAACTCTGTATTGAACGGGGGGGGGGAATCCACCTTTGTTTCTGACCCTTTTCCAGAACTTATTTTAATAAACCGTGAGAGGTGCAGTCAACTAAAGAAAGATTTCCAAGCTCTTATTTGGAAGTGAAAGAAAAACAAAAACTGTTCCCTTCTCTCTTTTTAGCACTTGTGTAAGCAGCAGAAGTACCACCACCAACCACAACAACATTGTTGATTGAGGTCACAGGTCAAGCAATATGCTATAAAAGATTTTAAAAAAATGAACAAACAACAAGAACAATTGGGCTGTTTAAACAATTACATGCTTAATAAAACCCTGGGATTTTCACATTTCCTAATGTTAAACAACATTGACATTGAATGGTTGCTATGTTGGAGCATCTGACAGCCTAATTAAGTTGTCTCAGGCTGTCTCTGAACCCGAAAACGAAAAGGAAAAAACTCAGAATCTCTGCCATTTCAGGGAAGAAGTCACCCCTGGTGTAGAGGAGACTCAGAGCAGCTCACGGAGTCAACATTCAACCCAGCGAAGGCAAAGAAGAGGAAAAAGAGAGAGGAGCCATCGCAGACGGGTTAGAGCTGACTGAGCGTGGATGCCATCAGGTTTGATCCTATAAAGTACCGGCTGCAATGTTTTTAAAGACTGTAAACAAGAATTGTGAGTACCCAAAGCCAAATCTGTAGTAAAGATCTTTGTTTCTTTTAGATCGTCTTGGACAGTAATATTGGAAAAATAAATAGAGTACCAACGCGCCAGAGGAAATTATACTCCTGGCAGCACCAACAGAGTGAAGAGATCAGAACAAATTCAGAATTATAAAAAACACCAAAGACTATAACTGAGATAACTGATATAAACAGGAAAATTATTTTTAGATCTACTGATCTGGAAGAACATCTTGGGGACTAAATTGATGTATTGATGACAACGAAGTCTGTAAGGGGGTAAAGAAAGAACAAGTGGATAATGGCACCGAGAATGCTGATCTATAGGAACTGAGTTTAAAAAAAAGAAAAAAGGGGAAAGTGTGAGATCGGGAAGAAGACTGTATAAGAGAAGAAACTGTAGAAAGCGATGATTAATAATATAAATAGATAATTAAAACCATGGAGAATTGATCGGATTAACCATTCAAAGAGAAGGGAATAGGCTGTCTACTTGGACTGTTTACCTGAACTGTGATTAGAAGGTGAAGGAGATGAACACCATTCCACTGACCACGTAGAAATTTGCAGTAACCTCCACTCTTATTAAAGACAATGAAATAAAAGTGACCTGAAATGTCAGGATGAGGGAAAAAATATAGCAAAGAAGGGGAAATAAGTGGAAGAAGGACAGTGAGGACTGTGCGGAGAAAGGACTGAGAAAAAAAAGAAATATGAGGTGAAGTGGAAAGAAAAAGATGGCAGTGGCGAGGAAGATGGAGACAGAAGGTGGAGACAGAGAGAAGGAATGCAACCTGCAGAATGGGACTTGAAGAGAAGAAGTTAAAAACAAGGGAGTTTATTTAAAATATAATTAATTTGAATGAATTCTATTGATGATCTGAAATGAAATTGTATTGGATATAATAAGAAACTCAATAATATTATTAATATATTAATCATTATCATTAGAATATTCAACTAACATAAGAATCGGATTGACAGTTTATGTGAATAGTTTCAATTGATCTTCATTAGTAGAAGAATTAAATTCTCTTCATCTTTAGTTTTTCTGATATGTGTTACATTATTTGAGGGGTAAAAGCAATTCTATATATTTGAAGTATAAGCTTATTAAATATTTGTCTTAATTAAGAACTATATAATAATCTCAAGTAAGTATAAGTTATTCGGTGATAGATAAATTATTGAGAAGGCAAATAGTGTAAAAAGAATATATTATTTTGTACAGCATTACTAGAGGGTATATAATATTAGTTTGTATATTCACTCAGGAACATAAGACAAGTAAACACTATATATTATATATTGTTATAACCTTATTTATTGACGTTGGATAAAAGACATTATCTATTATACATTGCAAAATTATAAAAGATTATGGCATCTGGCCAGAAGAAATCCATACAACTACAATTACAATTGGGCTGTTTAAACAATTACATGCTTAATAAAACCCTGGGATGTTCACATTTCCTACTGTTAAACATTGAAATTGAATGGAGGAGGGACATGGTCACTCTTTCACAAGTGAAGAGAGCTGAATCTCTAAGGTCGTAAGAAGCTAGAGCCTGAATCCTAGGGCCTTTCACACTACACTGTTATAATGCTATGATTCTACTTTCAACATCCTGTGGAATTCTGGAGTTTGTAGTTTACTGGGGCCAAACAGCTCTCTGGCTGAGAATTCTAAATGCCCCCTAAACTGGAATAGAAGTGGAATAATAGAACTATAACAGTGTAGTGCAGAAATGGTCATTGAGTCAAATGAAATTGCATTAAGTGTTTACGCACCATTTAACAATGGATTTCTATAGATCTACTCTAGGTGGGTCTAGCCAAGAGGAAACAAACATATATTTGCAGTTTTTTAAGAAAAGACTGTTAAATGAGAAAAGGGTAAATGTTCTCAGAAATCTTTATACAGACTACAGTAGAGAAGAACATGCTCAACCATTTTCAGTGCTTGTGCTGTGCACAAACAGATTTGCTTGTTTAGTGGAATGTTCTGCAAGCACGACTTTTCATACAGTGGATGAACAGAGCTGAAGAAGAGAGACTTAAATTCTGGAAAATGTAGGTTTATTTTAAACTGACCTGGAGAGTGGGAATGGAAAGTCCTTGCTAATGCGGGGAGTTCCTTGAGAATAGTTTGGGACGGAGAAAACTTGCTATAGATGTCCAAAATAAAACTGGTTTGTACAAGAACAAAATCTGGAACTTTTAAGGTCTTTTTTTTTCTTGTCTGGAGAGGTTCTCAGAAAATGTATGGCATGAACATATGTAGGTATGATAGGCACTTTTTTTCTTGTTCATAGAACAAATATGGAATTTAGCAGATCTAAGGTTGTAATACAAAATATTTTTATTAAGTCTGAGCCTCAACAATATTCACTGGGCTACTTCTGGTTCAGGGAGATCATATCATTTTGGTGTTTTGTTTTGTTTGAAAGGCGTACTTCTGAAAATCCCAGGATTTCCCTGATCACACTAGTGCTTCCTTCCTGTTTCTTCGTAGTCCTCTCTGGGTTCCATTTCTGGTGGCAAAGGGAATAATATCAGAGGAAATATTTCAATATCAGTGGCAGCCTCCCATAAACATAGCAATTGTTTTCAGGACCCATTATACTGAAATATTATATTTCACTATAAGGATACTTCAATTTTTCTAAAGTATGATTTACAAAAATGCATGACAACAATGATTTTTTTTATTTATATGGTTCCATCAACATACATGATAGTTTATAAGTAAAACAACCAAAAACAGCCAGCTCTGACAAATGTACTCAATTTAATAACACACACACCTGTACACCAGAAGATAGAAAGAAAAATGCAAATATAATACTGTGCAACACAATTGTAAAACAAATTACCCAGACAAAATACTAAATAAATAAATAAATAAATAAATAAATAAATAGCAATAAAAAATAAATAAAGCAAGCTGACAAATAATATAACACAAATGTATGAAATGATACAATTAAACTAAAACTCCAAAATCTTTGGAATAAAAGAAAGTTTTCAACTGAAATTTAAAAATAATGAGGGAAGACGCAGTCTGAAAATGTTCAGGAAGGCACTTCCAGGAGTATGGAGCAGTGAGTGAAAATGAAGTAGAGTCAAAGGAGAGGAAACACTTGGTTCAGTGAGAAGCCTGGGCCCTTTCTGCAGCTTACCTTCTTTTTTATTATTATTTTTTATTGATTATAAAGGAAAACAAAACAAAACAAAAATACATGATTAGCATAAAAGAGAAAAATGTACCAAGAAAACCTTACATTACTATTTCTTTCTAAATCCTTTATCATCATATACTTATTCAACAAATTGTATATCTTATTGCATATATATTTTGTTACATATATCTAAATTTCATTTTCATTATACTTATTATTACTATAATAATAATATCATTCTCAAATCTATCCTTTTCAACTATATTTAACTTATTACTATTACTGAATATGATCTTATTACTAAACATATTAATACTAACTCTGACCTTAAATGTGACCTCTAACCCTATATGTGAACCTGTCCCCTGAGCCAATTATATATCAGTTTATTCCACCTTCCAAAATTGTAATTCTTCTTGTGGAAGTATGACACTTCCCTCATTTATTAAAACCTTTTCCACAAATATCTTCCATATTGCTTCAAAATCATTCTCTTTCGTTATTCCTTTTTGAACCTTAATTTGACATGTTAATTTATCATTAACCACAATTTTCCACACTTCTTTATACCAATCCTTTGTTTGAAAATCTTCTTGAACTTTCCATTTTCTTGATATAATTAACCTTGCTGTAGTTAATAAATTCATAATTAAATCCTTCATTGCCCGGGTACAATTAACCTTATCAAATATAGATAATAATGCTATATCCGGACATGTTTGTAAATCAGTTCCTGTTATCTCTTTTATTTCTTTAAACATCATTTGCCAAAATTTCTGTACACCTTCACAATTCCACCACATATGAATATATGTACCAATCTCTTGGCAATCCTTCCAACATAACCTTCAATGATTCTTATCTATATAGCTTAGCCTTACTGATGTTAGGTACCGTCTCCGGACCAATTTATAATAATTCTCTTTTATCCTTATGGATAAATTTTTTAAATGGGGCTGATTCCCGCAGCTTACCTTCTTGTGGCAGTGTCTGGTGGCAATCTCAGAAGTGGCTTTGCTGGGAAGGGACTGCAATGGCAGCACTCCCCTCCACACAGGACTGGCTCCCTGTAGAAGGGAACATCATGGACACACCATTTCCTTCTCTAGCACAGCCAGGTACTTTCTCAGGTTGCGCTGGGGCAGGATGTAATGCCATCAGGCTTCCTGCCCTTCCACAGGATAGGTAAGTGGAAGATGATGGCATGATCATGGGTTATTGCCGGGGAAAACCTATCAATGACTTAACCTGTGATCACACACCAGGGGACAGGAAGATTCTGAAGAAAGGGCCCTAGAGTTACTAGAATGCAAATTCTTAGCAGGCAAGTAAAAAGAAATGGCTTAACAATGGGGAATGGGCCAGCTAGGTCAGTTAGGACTTTGAAAGTTAAAACAAGAAGCTTGTGTTGAATCCTAAAAGGAATTGGCCACCAATGAAGAGATATCAAAAGCAGAGTTACCCAATCAAAACAAGAAGCCAAAAAAACAGCAGCAGAATGTTGAATAGAAACCAGCAGGCTAGGATGAAATACTGGAAAACTGGTCAAACTAGTCAAAGGAAGATTATAGTAATTAAGGAAGAAAATGACCAAGGCATGCACTAAGATCTTAGGAGAGAAATCAGGCAGAAATATTGGCAATATTATAAAGAAAAAAAAATGACATGGCTTTGCTACAACCTCAATGTGAGAAATAAAATATGAAATTTTCTGCTAGTTTTCCACTAGTGAATAAATTTCTATTGTCAGTCTTTAGTGATGATGACTAAAGATTGATTGTGCTTGATTTATCAATAATATTTAAGCCCTGACAATATGAACATGTCATTTAAAAGTAACTCCAGTCCATTGTGTTTTAAGCAGTGATGTATACAAGGCCCTGTCCTCATGACGTCAGTGTCCTGCCACAGCAACAGGTTGTTCCCTGTCCAAGAGTCAGCTGCTGTCCTGTTCTCAAGCATTGCAATTCATCCTTATATTGTGTCCAGAAAAAATCCATTTAGAGCCTTCTTTAACACTACAATCCTTCAGCCATGTCTGCAGTTCTGTAATAGTGCTTGATAGCACTTCCTGTCATTGCGCATCCAGAAGTGGGCGGGATGTGGGCCTGCCCAGATTGCCTCTCCCTCAGCTGCTCCCATGGTGTCACAAGTTTGGAATCTACCACCTCTCTATGTTTATTTTAAATTCTTCCTTTGAGTTAAAACTATTTTTAATACATTTTTTAAGCATTATAGCACAAAAGTGCAATAGTGTACTGGCGTGTCACGCTGTTACAACATTGCTGCACTAGTTATGACTTACAAACAAGCAAACAAAAAACAACAACACCCAATCAGGAGATGTGGGATGGGGAAAGAGTGGGGAAAAGGACTGGCCAAAGCAACGGTAGTGGGGAGGGAAAACTGGTGGCAATGATGCTACTCATGCATTTAAGGTGAAAGTGTGCAAAAGAGAGCATTCCTAATCTGACACTATACAAAAATGGTAATGCTGGGATTGTAACAAAAAATGCACTATTGAAGTATGGTGTGGAAGGGGCCTAAGTCTTTCACTTCAAGTCTCAAGTCAAATGTCAAGCTTCTCTAGCTTCAAGTCTCAAGTTGAGTCTCAAGTTTTGCAAATCATCTCTCAAGTGTGGGACCCAACTTCAACAGAAAAAAAAAGGAGATGGTGGTGGGGTGTAGAGTGGTTTATGGGGGTCTGTAGCTTCAGAAGTGGGGAATAGGATCCATCTTATTCCTTATGCCTCAAGCTGGAGGCATTCATGTCAATGGGTATAAAAAATCTGCAGTTTTTGGAAGTGGAGAATAGGATCCTTCTTACTCCCCACTTATGAAGCTGGAGGCTTTTTCAGAAGTGAGGAATAGGATCCTTCTTAGTCCTCATTACTGAAGCTGCAGAAGGAAGGATCCTTCCTCTTCAAGTCTGTTGCCTAACACATTTGTGCTTCACCTCTAAGAAATGCTCCCCACGTTCTGGGGGCAAGCTGGACTTCTGGTATTAGGACATTTTTTTAAAAGGCTCCTCTGATATGCAGTAGGGACAATCTGCCAAGCAGACATCAACCCTGCCTCAAGTCCATTGCCTAACATGTTTGCTATTCCCCTCCAAGAAATGTGCCCACACTTTGGACTTAAGACAGATCATCATGTGACCAATAGGCAAAAAGAGATGGAAATGTTGTTCAAAGTCATAAAGTTTCTGGATGAATGAGATTATGTTACTGAACCAATGACAGCAAGTCAGTCTCTAAAAATATGCAAGTCATGAGTTGAGTCAACTGAGTGTGTCGTTTATTGTCAAGTTATGTCCAAATCAAGTAACTGAAGTGACTTCAGTCTGATGAGTCCAAGTTAATTGACTTGAGCCTTCATCATCGGTTTTAAGCACATATTTATTTATTTAAAGGATCCCAATGTCACTTTAAAAAAGCAACAGTTATTACATAGTCCCTGCCCTCAGGCTAATAAGACATGAGGCATAAGGAAAGGGATTTGGAGATAGGATGGAAAAGCCATGATGGTAATACAGAGGTGGACAACTTTTGACTGGCCAAGACCCATTTTTGCCCTCCCCTGGACCTCTGTGGGCCATGTTTCCCCTTTCTCACATCACCTAACCTCCCATTACTCCTGAAATTACTAGTTAGAAATTAGTCTTAATATCACACCCTTAGATGCCTTTGGAGTACCATTTGCATTATAAAAGTAATTTCACCCCTGCAGGCCTTCTATTGCCCAGAATATGCTGGTGCACTCTTTCTCTCTCCCTCTCTCTCTGTAGTAATTTATTAACACTTAAGTCATAGGCCATTTGCATACAAGATAAATAAATACAGTATCAGAATGTGTGTGTGTGTGTGTAAATAGGAAAAGTGACCTGAGGACACTATTTGCTATTTTTGGTACTATTTTCTCTCTCTACAGTATAGATATAAGGGAGATTTGTGAGATTCTGGGGTTTTGACTGGAGGTCAATATGGCCCATGGTCTGGACATGGCATATAGTTGATTCAGTTACCCAACAGAATGACATTAGAGTTGCCAAGTCTCAGGGCCAATCTCTGCCTTGTGTCCTCAGTTTTCATGGGTTGCCTCTAGGTGACAGATAAGGATTCAACTTCTCTAGTTTTTGTGGGATTCTCTGGATAAGAAACAAGGTTGCATGTGAACCTTTCAGCTGGCCATGCAGCAAAGTAAAATTTGCAATTTGCAAAGACGCATTTCCAACTAAGAAATCTATATTCTGTGTTTGTGTGTGTGCTTGAATGACAAGCACTGAGCAACTGTGATTACTTTTTAATGCATAATGCTTTAATGATATCACGAGGCCCTGTCCCCATGGCAACCTCCCAGATCTCAGACTTTCAACCAGCAGTCTCAGGGTCTGGCATAAGCCTGACCTGGCAACCCTAAGAAACATATATGTCTTGAGATGTTCTGCTATTTCTCTTCCCCTTGTTCTTTTGACTTTCTGTAAGTTCTTTCATGTTTCAAAATTAGGTTTGCTTCGTGCACCTAAAATGAATTATGGTAATTACTCTGGGGCATTCAAAATGAAATTAGTAATGGTGATGGAAAAACATATCCTAATAATTTGGTGTTCAAAGATAATATAAAACCGAGTGCTTTCAGAGAGGTGGCTTGTAGTATTACCAGTCAAAAGGCACTATGGAGCTGTTCTACCTTATACCTTTTAGTTGACTTTTTTTGGTTAGAAAAATACAGAAATAGTCATAGAAGTATTATAAATGGGTGATAACAACATCTTGTCTAGTGTTTCCCAGACTAGTGGATCCACAAATGTGTTAGCTACACTTCCCAGAATGGTTGGGTTTCTGAGAGCTGAAGAACAGCAATATCTAGGGACACAAAATTCAGCAACAGTCATCTATAGCCTCATAAAATTCTGTTTGATGTAGGGTGGATGTACAAAAAAACAACAACACCTCATCTGAAAACACACATGAAACTAATACCAGTGTATTTCCCCTTATGTAACAAGTCTCACAACATTTATTATGGCCAAAGATTTTCATATTCATACAGCTGTTTATATATCATACAGATATTTATATATCATTTCTCTGTCAGTAAGTCTTATGAAGTAAAGCCTGTATGGATGCATTATTGCATCCTATTACTGCCAATCAGGTCTCTAATACCAATCATTCTGACTGGTCTATGTCAGCCTTTTGCCAGAATTCTAAAATATGAATGGGCACACCCATGGAATTTTGTCTCAATATATCTGCAAATTTCATTAACAAAAAGGTTACTTTCCTAGTTTTTGGGGCAGAGGTCTTACTTAATGGATCTGCAAAGTAAAGGCTATGTCTTTTTAATTCTTTTGGTTTTGGTGTTTTATCATCAATATTGAAAAAGAAAATGTATTAAAGATGATCTTTCATTCAAAGAATAGATAGACAGACAGATAGATACACGTTTCTTTTTTATTTCAGTACATTAAAGAATGATAACAAAAAGCCATAATAAGACAAAAAATAAAATTCTTAAAAAATTAACTTCTATTTTAGTCCTCTCAAGAATAAACCAAGTTGTACAACTCACATTCTGTACTATGTGGAGCATTAGAGTCGTTTCTGAGTATTATTCCCACGTTATTTCAGAAAGGCATCAACAGTCTGTTTAGATATAATGTGTACATTTCTTTCCAATACAGTCATTAATGAACTGATATATTAGCAAAGAAGTAGACATTTGCATTCGCCTAAAATTGCTTAGTCAATGAACAATCTTAGCAATGTTGCACTGATGCAGAACTGAATGTACTTGAAACAGGAGCTAGGGTTGCCATATATCCATTATTCATTTGAGCCTGTTATGTTCTATCATGCGATAACCAGGGATGAACAAGTCTGTCATTTTTACTTTCTGCCACATTCAGATTTTGAGACTTTTTGTAAACTTCTGATTTAAAAAATCCTAAAATATAATTCTCATCTTATCTCTAGTAGCAGTGTATCTGCCTCCAAGTTGCCTGTGAAAGTGTTATGACACCATGACTTTCATGGGGCTTTCCTAAACAAGGAATATTTAGAGGTGGTTTTGCCAGTTCCTTCCTCTGAAATGTAGCCTACAGCACCTGTTATTTGATGGTGGTGTCCCGTGCAAGTACTAACCAAAGCTGACCCTGGGACCTGGTATCTTTAGAGTATTTAGGTGTCAGCAGCTCCTACTGAAATCTTGAAAAGTGAATAGTATTTTTTTTTCCTGACTTCTATGTCAATCATCCATTCCTACTAGACTCTACATCTGTTAGAATTCTTTCATAGCTATAAACCTCTAGACCAGTTCAAAATCTGGAAACCTTAACTATGCACATCTGTGCCATACTACAATTCAAAATGATTGAGTTACAAACTAAGAAAGACATCTTTAATTTTAATCCAGTGATTCCAAAGTAAATAATTTCAGAGTAAATAATCATTTATAGTAAGCTAACCAGCTTTATTATAGAAGAAAAGTTTACTACCAAAACTCAGACTAAGAAAGAAAAAGAAATGGCTTATTACCTTCAAACTCTGTTTGATATGACAATATATTTCTGTGCAGTAGTGGAGGAGTGAAAAGCAAGGAAAATACTTGGCAGTGATAGTTTTTGTCATGGGAATGACTTCAGATCAGGGTTTCTTTAAAGTAAAGGGTACCGAGGGAACTTCCAAAGTCATGGGCGAGTGGACATTTTGACCGTGTACTAGATGGGCCATAGACAATCAAGCAAAGCACATCTTTCTCTATGACAGCATGAAACTACACATCCTTTTATTCTGCAGAAGTTCTGATCTGCCTGTCAATGACTTGGAATATGTACCCATAAGGATTTCTTTCTCCACAAAAAAAGCAAACAGTAAGAACTCATGGCTGGAAGCCTTAGCATCTATGCATTTAGAACTTGCAAACTATTCTTTCCCAGAAGGGTGCCCAACTTTTCAAAGATCTTTCAAATATTCAGTTTTCAACAACACAATAGAATAATATTATGCTTCTGAAGTCGAAAACTGAATCATGTATCTGCCTGAAGAGACAAACCTAAGTCACAAACAACGAGTTTGCCACAGTATAGGTCTCAAAACATTAGGGTAAGTTGTGATTTGCTACACAGAATGTACAAGGAGGAGACATTTTTTACTTTTATTTCACATATGTTGTTTCCCACCTGAAGCCCCCTCATCAGATCTGTTTCATTCTATGATATGGCAAAGTACTCATTCACATCTGATTTTACTCACTACACTAGATGGAGAACATTGTTCTCTCTCTCTTATTATCTCTCTCTCTCTCTCTCTCTGCAAGGGATGCACATTAGGAATAATTACTAGGCACAACCTGTAGAAGCAACACCAGAGCCAAAAGAAAAAAGTAATTGGAATGTTGCAGGGGTGAGCAGAGATACCTTTGAAATTGTTAGGTTTTTCTCAGAGCAGGATGACTCAATCTCACAACACCCTGCAAAGGAGCCTCCAACTCAACAACAACAAAAAATTCTTCCAATACAATAGTATGATAACAATAGCATTGCACATAACTAGTGTCTAAATACAGTTTAGGCATCCAAAGGAAAGGCTGTGGTAGAATCCTGCAAAACACCACAAACTTCTTAAAATATTCTTCATGTACAAGACACATTTCACACATGGACATTTTGTGTCCTGCTGATCTCTGGTGCATCTGCAATTGTGTGTGAAAATTTATTCTTAACTTTGACACGTGTACTAACAACATATAGATGTTCCAGGCCTCATCAGTGAAAGCCACATCTGGGCCTTTTCCACACCAGAGAAATAAAATGAGTTAGCGCGAGCTCTGACGGACATCGCCCACACGTTCGAGTACGCTAGCTCGTACATATTTGGCAAGCTCCACACCTTAATCCGCCTGGTTAAGTCAGCAACAGTCAGCGTGCGGGCTTTTTGAAAAATGGGGAAAAAGTGTTTTTTTCCCCCTCATACCATGCTGATTCATGCATGATGTAATCGGAGGGCGGGCTGTGGGTGTGGACAGCTTCAGCGGTTGGAACGCACCGCGAGAAGCCTCCAAGCAGCGGCACAGAAAAGCTTAACTCCTCTGCAGCATTACCAATAAAAGCCCAATCACTGGAGCGTCCTCTCGCGGTCTTAAGCCCATAGATGTTCTAGTTCAGCCAGCACAACTCCAAGAAGCCAGAATACAGCTAAAATGGGCTGTTCAACTTCAGGAAACAGCTCTTCCTCCAGCACTCACAGGGAAAGATAAAAGCAGAAAACAGGTGCGAGAACCCACCAGAGATAGGGAGAAAAACTGCACTCCACCCAGCTATGGCGTGGAAAACCATTCCCCCAAGATAGGACGTGAAAATAAAAAATCGACATGGTTTATTTTATGGCTAGCAGGAGGAATGGGAGGAGGGAGTCATCGTGGGAGGAACTGCGGGGCATGACATGAGCACACACGTCATGATGCACGGGGCCATTTAAAAAAAAAATAGCTGCCAATCACATCTGCTGCTTGAATTCCACGGAATGTGTGGAAATGGCAATAGACCATTGCACAATATGTCCGCGGTAGCATGGACAAAAAAAAAAAAAAACCACCCGGAAACGTTGCAGCACAAATTCCACGGAACATGTGGAAAGGGCCTTAGAAATCTTGGCTTTTGGGAAAGTAACATATTCGAAGAAATTTCAAGTAGACAATTTCTCCTTTGGGTTTAAAAGAAAGTATGGCAGATTAGACTTTATTAAAAGTTGAAATAAGTTTTGGCATGATATTCCATTTAATTCCTAGTGATTATTTAGTTTACACACCTATTTTACAGGTGGAAAATATTATATTTAGTATGCTTGTTAAAAAGCTTCGCAACATACTTTCTAGTTAAAGTGCTCTAACTGGGCTTATTTTTTTCATGAAACTAAATATAATTCTTTATTTCCCATGGAAACCTCTTTTATAGTTAGCAGTGCCCAAACCCTTCTATCCCTTATTATTGTTCTACTCCCCCTCATAAAAATGGTCTTGCTACACCCCTGCTAGTGAGGTAAAGAACACTCTTGCCAAAGGTCTCGTCTCTCACAGAAGGGTTCTATAAGTAAAGTGGAAACATGGGTTTCCCAACTCTGCACATTGTTAAATCCTTCAACATAGCTTGATTTTGTAACAGATTTCTTCATAAATAATACTAATCCCCACTGGTAACTTTGTTGTATGTGTATAACCTTGGAAAACCTTTGATTCTGAATGCTTGGCTTCTGAATGTTAAAAAGCAAGATGATTTAGAATCAGGTCAAAATTTGCTAACACTAGCATATATCCAATCTCACTTTATCCTCTGTATAACCAGACCAGCTAAACTCCATCTGGCCATTTTTGGATTGACAGGCTGTTCATAATTATTTTAGTAATTTAAGGGATTATTCCAATCACCAGCCACATGTCAAGCTAGAGGTAGACACTTTGTACATAGTTTAGCCTAAGCAGAAGATCTGCTTTCTCCTTCAGCTAGCTGCTTTAATATATATGAATGGTGCAATTGGAAAATTATGAAGAAGGAAGAAGATTATGCATTTACTGGTTTTTCTCACAACTTTTTAGAACATTCTTCTTCTTATTATTTTTATCATCATCATCATCATCATCATCATCATCAATTTGTTCTTCAGCCCCTTAAGATATAAAGGAATTGCAACCCTGAGCTTTCTTTCACAATGTGATCCTTTCCTTTCCAGAATTCTGTTGTTTTGAGGATAAAATGTATGAGGTGCATGCATGAGGTGTATAAGGGAAGTGGTATAATCTATTTTTGTGCCTTTTTATTGCCATTTATAATCTGCATTCCTTTTTCCACAGAAAAACTCATAAGTATAAAATCCAAACAGGCTAGCCAAGCATGAGGAAGATATTTGCTTGGCTCATTTTCTCTTTCTGCTGGTTGTAGAATGACTTGCTTCCAGATTTATTTCTAGTAAGCCAGTGCAAATGATGACCCTTCCCTGACCAATCCACTTGCCAGAGAATGGCTGGCCACTAACAGAATAACAGGGTGGACTCATTAGACATCATATATCCTTCAGCAGTTGTCAGACAAAACCATGGACATTTGTATTATACCCAAAGGGTGAAATCCTATCTATATTTACCTTGAGTTAAGTTTCATTGAGCTTAGTCGGACTACTTTGCCACAATTTGATGAAAAACCTGTCTTAGCTTTACCTCATACATCTCCATGGTTGATCAAAAGAAGCAACATCTGTATTAGAAATAGAAGAAAATGGTTAATTGACCCATTGATAAAATTTCTACTTTGCTACTTAGTGTCACTCCAGAGTGTAGTACTAGGTATGAAACCTTTATTTTTGGAATCTGAATAATGCCGACTTCTCAGAGAATGCTTTGTTTGACAATGGGGTTTCTTTAGCCTCATCCATTTCCACACTACACTATTATAGTGCTTTCATTCCACTGTCAACATCCTATGGAATCCTGGGGTTTGCAGTTTAGGGAGGGACATTTAGAATTCTCAGTCAGACAGCTCTTTGGCCTCAATAAACTACTAACCCCAGAATTCCACAGGATGTTGAAAGTAGAATAATAGCACGGTAACAGTGTAGTGAGGAAGTGGTCCCACTCTTTGTTGCTGTTCCATTTAAGGCTGAGGAGGAAATGAAAATACATCATCTGTCACTGCATCTGTAGAAGAGTTCATGTTAAACAGGAAAACCTGAAGTCCAGATGTCAAGCCTCTCAATGCCCTCCTGCTTAAGGAGAACCTAATTATCACCTTTACAGCCCAGAAAACTTCTCCAGCCTATAGTCCTGATGGCTTATCACAGTGCATGGCTCTACACAGAACCTAAAGTTTATGGTTCTGTCCCTTATGCAGGAATGCCAAATGTGGTGGTGTCAGGGCTAATGTTCTATCTTTGACATCCTGAAGAGACAGGCTGCCAAAATGTCCTGTCCTCCCTCCATCCAAAAAAATTTCTCATCTACTCCTTGCTATACATGTTATTTGTGGTTTAAATTTAAATTTGTCACAGCTGGTGGGCTGTGGACACTCAGATAGATGATATGCTGCCCTTGAGAGCTTTCAGGGGCACCACCTGTGGAAGTGATTCAATACACATTTCCTCTCATTGCTAACCAGCCAATAGAATGTGTATCAGGGGGATCCCTTGTCTCAAGTGGCAGCTCCCTATAAGGCTGCTAACCAGTGCCAAGTGATTTGAGACATTTGAGTTCCTCTGATCATCTTTATGGGGAATGGATAATGATGAAGTGGGCAACTTCAGCAGTCTTGGTTCTAAGCTGGGAAGTTTTCAACCCAAGAGAGGACTGGCTTTGCTAACACCTCTGCTCAATGTTCCTACCTGTCCCATTTTTCTGCCTATTGCAGATTTGTGCTCATTGAAAGTTGTGGCCTTTATAACCCACATAGTTGCCCAGTATCCTTATTGTAGTGGGAGGGCAGCATTAGATCCTATTAGCACCAGGACACAACAGTATTAGCATAATAGGCCAAGAATAAAATTAAATCCCAAGAACAGCAATTCATAAAACAGTAAAAAGTAGGAATAACAATATTATGACACAGAATAGACCCTACAAATTACAGACCCTTTGTGTGGACTTCAGTTTGATAGAGTGTAGAGGCTTTTGCCACTGGTGAATCTACAACATACCCATACTACTTCTCTAAAAACCTTGACCTAAATTCATTTGTTAGAGTAGATCTGTTCAATGGAATTCACCTACAAGCTGATTCTCTGCTCAGTAGTCAAATAAATAAGTCTACTCTAGTAAGGACTAACTGACAACATGCCAACCCTTATTTTTTTTTAAAAAAAAATACTGTTGTGAAATGTATTTATACCGTGATATCCATTATTCTTAACTTCGGTCTTTAAAAAAAAAGAGTTGCTTCCCTTGAGGATACAATGCAAATATCTAATTTGGTGAATTTAAAATATGTGTGTATGTAAAATAAACCTCTGTAGAGCTAAAAAAAAAATCCATAATCCATATATATTATACCTTTTCTTCCTAATAGGAGAAAGATAACTCAGCATATTAAAGGCCCCTTTATTCTGCCACCTGTATGATATATTCACATTTATCAATTACTGATGAAGACAAAATATATACAAATATTTTTGCATAGTCCAAAACCTATGCATGTCTAGTAATTCATGCAAAGCTGTTTTACATTTACAAAATGCTACTAAATCCCCTGGCTCACACACAGCAGCTGTATCTGTAGCAACTAATGCAGAGCTGTTTAAGACTTATGAGATGTTTGTACATCTCCTTTGGTAATATGAGGCAGGCAAGCATAAGTGGTCCAGAGAAGAACTTAGTTAGCTGCTCCAAATTATAGAAATGTATCAATCTATCACTACAATCTTGATCCATATCACCATGAAGACACCTGACCTCACTGATTTTGGAAGTTAAGCACAGTTGGACTTGGTTAGTATTTGGAAGGAATATCACTACAGAATGCTAAGAATATCTAGGTAGAACTGGGAAAGAATCCTGCCTGAAAATTTGGAGAGGCACTACTAGTCAAGGTTGACAAAACTGAGCTAGATAGATCAAAGGCCTCACGCAGTGTAAAAGAGCTTTCTGTCCTCATTTTTTCCTTCCTCCACACCTGAATTCAGCAATAAACAATTTTGTCCATTGGATTCCATGACACAAAATTTGTAATAAATAAACAAGGAGGAAAAGGGTAGAAAAATAAAGACAGTAGAGCTCTTTCACTTTTGTGGGAGCATGACATGATACTAAATATCTGGAAGGTTTCTTTGGAGCTTTCTGAGATGAAGGATGAGATATTTTGCCCTTAAGAAGAGTCACCTAATGAAGCACCTCAAAGATTTCAAAAAAAATACTTCCTTTGGCTTTACAAAGCTCATCCAAATAACTAGGGTATGAGTTCAAGCTTTGTTTAAGTGGAATGGAGCAATCAAAAACTTCAGTTATAAGCAACTTTCATGTCCCTTTGGACACAATTGTTAGGACTGGCTTTTTGTTCTCTGTTTCAGCTAGAGTAGCCTCTTCACTGGTCAGTTAAACCAAACCAAACCAAACCAAGCAAAAAAAAAAAAAGAGAGAGAGAGAGAGAGAGAAAACACCAAGTTTGTCCATGATGGAAATAATGAAGAAATCCCTTTCAGTGATGTGCACAAACAGCTGCTAAAAGAAACACCATTTTAAGGGAAAAAAGCCCCCACAAATAAAATGGACTTCTGTCTTGACTGATGTAAACAAGTTGTCTCTTATATCTAACTCAGTCCTTATGTTTATAGTTCGAGATTCGGAGGAAAAATCAGTGTATGAATGCAGGATCTTAGACTTTATTTTTTGGAAGTATTTTGCATGATTTCCCTTTGGGGACATTTCTTCTCCCATCTTGTATTAATGCATGTTCATTTGTATAGTTCTCTTTTGCTTTCAGGTTAATTTTAAGCCCTCAATACCACCACCATCAGACAAATCTAACTGACTGTACAGCCATCCACTATGCAATGCTTTTTCAGTTCTAATTTCTCATGTGAATAATCCAGGAAGTATTGCCCTCACTCTCAATTATCCTCATTAACCATTAGTGATGTCTGTACACAGCCATATCTAATTGGTCACATACTATGACAGCATCTTGTGGTTGGCTAGGATCATCACTGATGAGACTAATCTAGGAAGGGAACATCGGGCAGGCTTAGGAGAGGCAGACAGCAAAGCAAAAGCAGCCAAGAGTTGAACAGAATTGCAAAAAGTAATTAATTTCACACACAACAACTGGGGAGGGATTTGTGGAGAGAGATACATATATCTTATTGAAGTACTATTTTAGCCTAATAATAGAAGATAGAAATTTATTTGATACAATACAAATGCATTTGGTTAATACTGATCTTTTATTGTGGCTTTCTGCCATACCCCATGTGATTTAGTTTTCCTGCAAATGTAATTTTTTAAAATTGTTGTTCTGTTGTACAATTCATATGTGGAGCTTGCACCTTGTAATCTTTATAAACATTTTTAAGATGGAAAAAAGTGGAGTTTGAGCTAGTGACTGTAAATAGCTAACTGCTGTAGACATCCACTGCAGGGAGATTCCATTAAAAACAATGGTAATCAGGACCTTTTTCTTTCCTTAACTGGCAATGAGAAAGCCTATTTGCATTAAAGCGTTTACTTAAATTATTCCACTATTAGGAATCAAGCCTTATTTTTCATTTTTCCCATCATAATCAGGTATGATTGTGTTATGTAGGACAACTACCCTTTAAAAAATGCAAGAAGCCTTTGATAGGCATACCCTAAATCACCTTCTGTGTTTGGGATGATGGAGGACTGAGCTTTGTTCAGATAAAAAGGAGATATGCACAAGAGAACCATGCTTTGTACTTTCCAGGCTCTATCTCCAATGCAAATAATTCAGTCGTGACCCAATTGTTTGTAATTTTTTTTTTCTTAATCAGATCCAAATGAGATTTCTATCTTAATTTGCTGTTTAAAGTTTCGCTGCTGAAATAAAGGGATAGCTTCATTAAAGAAGAAAGAGTGTCAATTCCAATTTGCCTGCTTGTGAATTTTAATGAGCAGTTAAGTGATAAAAAAGGTTTTTTTAAAAAAAAAAATCCCACCCCAACACACATGTATCTTATAGCAGAGTGAATTGTTCACTACAATAGTTTACTGAACTCATTCTGTCATTGAGCTGGTGATTTTTTCCCCATTTTATTCCATATGTCTTTCAAAGGAACAATGAATCGTTGTTTGAACATGTTTCAATATATATTTTAAATGTATGTTACTAGATTTTGAGTTATACAGAAAAGCAAAAGGCCATAAAAGAGAGTTATGTGTTGGTCCCTTTGAACCATCCAAAGTTTCTGAAAACTGTTCAAATGTAGCCTTGCATATAGTGGATTTCAGTAATTCAAATAGGATACAGCTAAGGCATTCATCTCTACTGCAAGATTTGACATTTCTAGGGCCTTTTCTGCACTACACTGTTATAGTGCTATTATTCCACTTTTAACATCCTATGGCCCTTTCCACACCTTACCTTGTTCCAGTACCGGGGTGCGGGGATCACGCGAGCAGCCTCCGGTGAGAGGCCCTCCCTTCCCTGCTGCTTCAGCTCTGCACGAGCTGCCTGCTCGTGCGAGAGCCCCATCTCTTCCTTCCACAGCGTAGCGTGGGACCTTCATAGGCTGCACTGGGGCAGGAAGTGCAACCGGCCCGGCTGCAGAGGCTCTGCATGCCAGGTAAGTGTGTGCAGGGCTTGGGAGCAATGCGCAATCATGCAGCATTTTTGCCTTCTAGCCGAAAATGAAAAGGTGTGCGATTGGCCCCTACCGGCTCCTGGAGCGTCGCATGATTGTGAGTGTTTCATGCAGATTGCTCCTCAAAATCACGTGATGCTCCAGGCCCTCTTTTGCATGGCAAATGACATGCAAAAAGGGCCCATGGAATCCTGGGGTTTGCAGTTTAGGGAGGGACATTTAGAATTCTCAGCCAGGGAGCACTAGGGTCTCTAAACTATAAACCCCAGGATTCCACAGGATGTTGAAAGTGGACTTTCTGTGCAGTAAACATGTTTTTTGCATAGAAAATCCAACATTCAACACAAAAATATCGTGTTTATATTTTTGCACAGACTATACTACAAACTTCAATTGTTTTGGTAAATGGCACAGTTTTCCAGGAATTTCTCCCAGAGAGGAGAAAAAAATATGGTAAAATTATGCCATCTTGCCCAAGAGAATGAAATGCACAAATATTGACATGCCTAGAAATCATCAAGCTTATTTTTCTTATAAAACTTGAAGTCCATGACAAGAAGAGAGCTGGTTGATTTTTAAAATTATTATTCATTTCTTTATATCCTGCTTTTCTCCTGAATGTGACTCAAAACAGCTAACAATATAAATTAAATGAAAACATCTAAAATGTGGAGTACTGAAGTTTAAAAAGCATGAAACTAGATAGCCAATTAAAATACTTCTTTTAAAACATTAAATATTAAAAGGGTTGAAATATGCATTGCACACTCAAAACAGCACCTCCAACTGCACATCAGTCTGGTCAACCAAGGCTGAAGATCTATTCAAACAAAAAGAAATTTGTCTGCTGGTGAAAAAAGAGTAGAAGAGGTACAGATCAAATCTCCCTCAGGAGGGAATTCCAAAGCCTAGAGCAGCCACCAAGAAGGCTCCTTCCAGTTTCCTCAACAGTTGACCCTGGAGGGTGGTGGGAGAGATAGAAATCCCTCTCACAAAGATTGCATGACAGGCTCATACGCAGAGACACAAGTAATCAGATAGTCTGAATGTAAGCTGCAGTGGACCATGTAAGTGAAAACAAGCACTTTGAATTGTGCCAAGAAACAGATCAACAACCAGTGAATCTGTTTCAGCAAAAGAGCTATAGGTTTCCTTAAATTATAAGGAAATTTTGCTGTTTTATATATAATGGATCTTCATAAACAACTGCGAGCAAGTGACTTCAATGTAGCTGGGATGGTGAATCCAGTTTGGGTTTTAGTCTGAATTTTTAAGAAGCTATCCAAGGCACCAAGTCCATTTAGATAAATTCTTTAAATTCTTTACAGCAGATTCCTTAAGATTCTTTAAATTCTTTAAAGCAGAGTCACCACCACTGCCATGGAAGTGTTACCCTGTGACTTGGGGGTCCCGGGAGGGGCGCCCAAAAAACCAAACCAAACCAAACCAAACAAAGATGGGGAAATTAACTCGAGCACTCTCTTGGCTAATGAGAGGCACGGTAACTTAGCGGGGATCTTTTATCCAATGTATACAGAGTTGGGTCAGTGAGCGGACAAAACAGTTCAAAGTAGCCATAAGATTTATTAAACAATTATTAAGAAAACACAGCCTCACTACTAAATAAGAAATGGAAAAGAGAGTTTTGGGGAATAGGTGATACACCACCTTTCTCATTGTCCTGAAGAAGGCCAATTGGAGAGAAGGAAACTCAGCGTGGCTGCCGAGGGGAGCTTGCAGAAGAAGCGGCAGCAAGGTGGAAGGAAAGTCTAGTGAAGTCCAGCAAGAGATCTGAAGAGCTCTCACAACAGGGGATTTTTATAGGAGAAGGAATGACCATAGGCTAGTCTGGTCTTGAGCGAAAACAATGAGTTTTGGGCTGGAGACTATGTCTCTGAAAGGTCAGAAATTACATGATTGAATTATGGACCAAATTGACAATGGGATGACCAGTATGTAGATGCGGCTAGCTTGGTGAGCTCACCACTTTGCTCACCAGGGTTCCCTCTCAGGGCAGAGGTCTCTTTGTTTTAATACACATCTATAATGAAGGTGTTTGTTTCAGGAGGTCCCCTAAAGCAGATCTGGCAGTTTCTGGCTTGCCTTGGTATAAACAAATGTGACTCAGCAGATAATAGCCATGCCTAGCTTCACGCTTATTCAGTGGCCTCACAAACACTTGGCTGGTGACAGAGCAGGGCCGAATTATGATATCAAAACGATATCTAAAGGTTACCAAAGGCCAGGCCAGTTCACAGTGGCAACAGAAGCCATCACTGTGACTTCCACTGAAAGGAAGGAAGGAAGGAAGGAAGGAAGGAAGGAAGGAAGGAAGGAAGGAAGGAAGGAAGGAAAAAGAAAAAGAAAGAAAGGCTTGCATCTGTGTAAAAAAACGAAAAGAAAAAGAAAACAGACACATTTATTTGATTCTGTGAAGTGCCTTGGGTCCCATTCAAGGCAAAGGTGTTTCTCAGTAAATAAATGAATGAATAAATCCTGTTATTTTGAATGGCTAAAAGGCTTTCTTGGAGGATTATGAGGTAATTTGGTTACACTTTTTGTCTTTTTAGGTTTCCAAGAAATAATAAAAAAGTAAGAAATAGTGTAACAAGTTACCGAAAGACCACTTAAAATGTTAATTGCAGATTCCGAAGCTTTTGTGAAATGATTCGGAATTTTATGTCTGATGTTGAATCTGTGACGGTGTGTTCCCATATGAAGATAAATGACAGACATTTATGTGAACCAGTATTGAGGAGCTGGTAACAGGAATTTAAATGATCCACGTCAATTGTGAATTGCTATTCTCTTTTTCTGTACACTGCACAACTGTTACCTATTTTTCTAACCTTCAAGGAAGGTAAGAGGCATAAGAGCTGGGAATAACTCCAGTTCAAAAGTATACCTGCTTGACTCCCGTAGCAGAGTATAACTCTGAAGTATTATTATTCAGTCTTTAACGTTCAGGTATTAGGGAAAACTAGGACTTCTCTCCCCCTGCCCCCACATGGGACTGTTTATGTGACTATAGAGATCTTTGTAGAAGTACTAATCCTATCAGTAGCTGTGCTATCATAAACAAAACACTGATAACATTTAAATAGCAAAACTAATCACCAGACTTCTTGAGTTCCAATCTATAAGATAATCAGAAGGAAGGAAGCTGTGAGCAAACATTCTCTTTGTAGGCTAAACAGAGGGGAATTAGTAGGTATCACCATTAATCTCATTCAAATGGAATATTACATATGTTTCATATACTTATATACGTGTTTTTTTTCTCAAACTTCCTTACTAGAGGCATTCTTCATTCCTTAACATAAAAAGGCTTAAATGATCCTGCCATGTCCCATGTTTGTGGACCACTTTCCCCCCAAAATTAGATTATACTCTATTTTTGAAACAAATGTGAGCTGTTAATTCACTTATCTTTAAAAGACCAGATGGACAATTTGGTATTTACAACATGGCTTTAAAATTTAAACCTGAAAACCAATTTGTGCCACAACAATTTGTATCCCTTTGTACAGGGTACATATTAGTATGGACTCAGCTAAGTGATATTTACATTCACAATATGGATTTGAAAAGGATGGAGGAAGGAAGTCACATTGTTGTGTGTGCGTTTTTTTGTTTGTTTGTTTTTTAAGTGCTTCATGCTTATTCCCAGGTTTTATTTTTCCCTATTCACACACCTGAAATAGCTCAAACAATAAGTGTTACAACCATTGTATAGTTGGCTGAGGTAATTTTATATTGTAGTTTACAGAAAGATTTATTTTATGACACACTCTGGGATTTTAAAGGTGATTTGTTTGCCTTGCTTTTTTTTTTTTATTCTGTGTAATTACTTTATGGTTTGATCCTATGAGATGCTGTACTGAAGCTGTATAATTTGTGAAATTATGCTACACAAAATTTAGCTCCTGCCCTCATGTTCATGGTAAGTTTCTTACTTATATTTCCCAACACGTTTATTCATGTTACTTGCATCATCCAAATCATTTGTTAAAGAATTTAATCTTCTGTTAATCCCAATCAATGACTTTCAGAGGAGAGGAGGAATAGAGGGAGGGATAGAAGGGAGGGATAGCAGGAGAATTTTTTTTAAAATTATGACACTTGCTTAGGAAAAAGGAATCACTGTATGTATAATGACTATAATTGTTATTATTAAATAAATATTTTAAGTTATAAAAAATCCCCTCTTTGAATTGTTACATATTTTCTAATGTCTATATTTATTTTCAAAAGCATAACATTCTGAATAGCCAAAGAACTCACTCAGGCTCCAAAACACATTCTCTGGTTCTTTAGTGTCCCTACAGTTCTGGTTCTGTTCCCCATTTGCCATACTATGGGAGGCTAAGGGAGGTGGGCAAGGCTTCTTACTCCCTGAAGGGTAGGGAGAAGTAGAAAATTATAATTTCATGATATACTTAATACTGCAGGCTAGACTTATAGCACATCTTACCTCATCGTCATCTCCTTTGGTTGCTCATTGTCAAGAGAAGATACCAAACAGGGAGCAGAAGCCTAAGAAATGGACCTTGTCAGTAAGCCTGAAGGAACAGGCAAAAAGTGGTCTCATGTCAGCCTCACCAGGACCCCTTTCATATCAAGCAATTATAGTGTTATGATTCCACTTTACATGCCACAATTTCATCCAATAGAATAGTGAGATTTGAAGTTTGGGGAGGGATACTTAAAATTCTCAGCCAAGAGCTTAAATGCCTTCTTGGACTACAAACACCAGGATTCCATAGCATGCAACCCAAACTGTTAAAGTGGGATCAGAGTGCTATTACTATGTAGAGTGAAAGAGTCTCAGGTTTTTGCATGTTCTTGTGTGGTTGCCAAAAGGCCAATGTGTAACATTTGGTAGGTGTGGGCTTGGGGGGTCCAAGCAAGATCAAGTGCATTCCAGTGAATCAGAGCTCATGGTACTACTACATCGCAGGTTGTTGAAGGTGGGATTACAGGCCCCATGTCCAGTAGTGCTATTGTAGAGTAGGTCCACATCAGACTTCTGTTACTCATTTGGCATAGGGCAGTCAAACCATTTAGAGGGGCTTTATACCTTATGCATTGGTCTCTGTTTCAGGCAATCATGTATCCTGGATGCCACCATAGTGCTCTGAGACATACTGGGCAGGTCCCTGTCGATCTCAAGGGTGTAGGTTTCTGTTTTCCTTTGTCACCAGTTCATTCTCTCATGTTGGTCTTTAATGGAGGATATAAAGGTTTGTTCCTTGAACAAACCTTCAGCTTCCTTCAGACAATCTGGACAAATGTTCCATCCCCATTTCTTGATCTCCTGAGGTTACTGAGTGAGT
Source organism: Iguana delicatissima (assembly GCA_948472985.1). Lineage (NCBI taxonomy): Eukaryota > Metazoa > Chordata > Lepidosauria > Squamata > Iguanidae > Iguana > Iguana delicatissima. The sequence goes on along the minus strand of CAOKZL010003275.1, from coordinate 8,651 downwards.
TGCTTGAGGGGTCTGGGTGAGTTACACAGCAATGTGGCTCAAGAAGGGACAGGGAAAAACAAAAGGCAAGCAGTCTTCAAGGCATCAGCCTGCAAACTGTCCTTTACCTGCTCTGCCATCTTTGTTTAACAAGGAACGGTGTCCCTGTTTTGATCCCATCCTAGTGTATCCCAGCACCTTGGAGTGAGGCTGTGTGCAGCAAAACCCGGTACAGCTACCTCTGCTCAAGGATAGCCACAGGAAACTAGAAGTGGAGCAATGGTGAGGTTCTCTGTGGTGATGCATAATCATACAGAGTGATTAGAAGAAGCAGGGACAAGCAAGGATATGCCAAAGAAGCTGGTGATTGCTATATTGCCCTCTCCAGTAGGATATGTAAAGTCAGCACCAAGTCACAATTAAGATGGTTCATTCTTAAATAGTGAGAATTTCAAATTCAATATCCCATCCCTATTCACACTAAAGTCTACAATCTTACATGATTAGATGTGGTCACCAATGTCATTTGATTTATAACTTTACAAGACCTCAATGGCATCACATGTAATGTCATTCACCACTTGATTCTTTGTGAACTGACTCAAATCCTTTCTGTTCTCTGTGTTTGGCCCAAAATAACTTCTGTAAATATCTCTCATGAAAACTAGTTCCCTTTATATTCATTGTTCTTGCTCTTAAATTAACAATGTCCTAAATCCAATAGTGATCAGATACCAGTACCTTTTCTTCCCCTCCTTCCCCTCTTCCCCTTATAGCCTTCCATTGCAACATGAAAAATGTTTTCTAAGGCAACAGTTTGTATCTTTTTCTGTACCACTGATCCCCTTTAAACATCTTTTGTTGCTGTGGACCATCAAGCCTTAATTTGAGATTTAAAACCTTAAAACCTTAAATATTTATTTAAAGTTACTTGTCGAGGTTCTTCAAATTGGCAGAAAAGGGAGAAATAAGAAAATGCACACAATCTCTTTATAAAGATTTTATTGGAATGATTCCATACAACAACAATAAATAATACCTGGACACTGAACCCTGGCCTAATATTACTTGTTAATTTTAATTAATTAATTAATGAGAAGGCTGGTGCTGTATTTCACTTACAAGCCTTGTTACATCAGGCTTAATAGCGGAAATTTGGATTCTGAGTTCAGACTCTATATTTTTTTCAAATAGTTTTTATACTTATTTTTAAGATAAACAAGAGGAAAGGATGAGTTTTCACACAAGTGTGTTGTTACAAGAGGTGCAAATACTTTCAAAACCCTCTTTGATAACTCATTTTTTTGTTAGTAGAATCAAGAAAATTTGTGAAAATTGGAAATGTCTCACAATTTTGGTGCAACAATACCACAATTCCAACTTTTTCATCTTTGTTTTATGTAATTGACAATTTTGATTAATTCATTTTTTTCTGATATCTTTTTAGCAACTAGAGCTTCCCTAGGTATGCAGAAATGGTACCAAGTCACTGACAGTATGATTTCCTCAGTCCACACTACGAGTTCAGTAAACTTTCCAGACAGTGTTTGGGCCCCATCTGTGCTAATTCCAGTGCATTTCAACCAATCCATGGCCCTTTCCACAGACTCTCTGATTCTGCAATGGCAATGGGATTGCAACAGGATCTTGATGACGGTTCTGCATGATGTTGTTGTGATTCCATCATGATCCCATTGCCAACTGTCACAATCACAGAGTAAATCATTGACGGGTTTTTCCTATCAATGACATGTGATTGCACAACTGTCCCAGACTTACCTGCCCTGTAGACATCCCAGAAACATGATAGAGGTTCTTCTTGCCCCAGCACAGTCTGGGAAAGTACCTGGCTGTGCTGCAGAAAGAAAAGGCGGGGCCATTGTGCTTCCTTCAAGGTGGAGCCAGCTGGTGTGGAGGGGAACACTGTTGCACTCCCCTCCCGATAGAGGCTCTACTGAGATCCCTATGGGACACAGCCAGGATCCAGTAAGGTGTGGAAAGGGCCCATGTCATGAGATGTTATAAACTCATTTAACGGTTAAACACTTCTTCAGTTGTAGTGTGTATCAACAAGGAAATGAACAATAAGCCTTCGAAAATATTTCTCTTGTGCTTGTATCTAACAGAGCACAGTAAAGTCAATTTATTTGTTATATCTGTGCTTTTGTCCAGTTGCAGAACAAAATGAAGACGTGTGGATTCTTTTTAATAACTGTGCTTTGGTATTGGCTGACAAACTATCAATTCACTCCTAACTGTGTCATTGGACAAAGGGCTTAAGGAAAGGTCTTTGGCAACTTTCTTATTGATCAATGCACAAATAATGATTTTTGCAGCCTGTAATATAAGTTATTCAGTTATTGTGTGGTTTTCTGGCTTTTGCCATTAGTTGAGAAATTTCAAATGAAGGCCCGACTGCATTTTCATTACAATTACAATTTCATTACAATAAGTTGCACTCTTATTTATTTATTACCATTTTTTTTTTTACTTTCTGAAAGTTCCTGCTCCATACTTCTGGGAAAAAAAAGATGCCTTTTGTGGCATGTTCTTTATCTTTAGTATTGAGAAGTCTTTGCAATTTTGATGGCTTCATGGTCTTATTGGATAATATCTCATACCATAACACTGTAGCACACACGACCCTTCCTGGATTGGGTGGCCGTGCAAGGTTCGAAGTGTGAGTTGCTGGGACGCAAGAACCAAGCCAGTTCTGGTCTTTGAAGATGCAGTTTGTTAAGCGAAGAAGCAAAAAGACAAACAAAAGGCACACAAGCATACATACACTCTGATTCCATCGGAAAGGCAAAGCAGATGATGGAGCAGGGTTCTCTTTGTTCCAACAGATTATATAGGCTTTTTGTACATGAATGGCAAAACAGACTGCCAATCCATCAACCCACCATGCCAAAATGGGCAGGAGGGGGGCTATCCCACTTGGACGCCAATTACTGAGGCACCTATGGGCAGGTGTATGATAGGCCCACAGCCAAATCTTATTACCTGCCCGAAATGGCAGCGGACGGTCTCTAATCAGGCTTTGCTTTCCTCCCACCATACTGGACAGTATGGGGAGTGAAGCACCCATCATTAACATTCCTTGGCTGTTCTCACAGGACTGCAGCATACACGGCAGCCTGACCTAGCAATGCAACAGCATGAACTAACCCCCAAAATATGTTTGTTAGTGTGAAAGCAGGCTGAACTGAAATGTGTGAGCGTGTAACATAGGGCCTACCAAGAGGGCCTTGGGCCCAACAAACACATATTGTGGTAGTTGGTTGTCTTCTGAGCCTGCACACAAGAGGCCAATTGACAGACATTCTTTGCTATAACAGCGACACTTTTAAAGATGACTGGAAGACACTTCATTTAACTTTGAAGAGGATGCAGCCTCACCAATATCATCTGTACTTTTATGTTTCAGCTTCACCTACTGATCCATTCTGAGGCTCAGCCAAAACGTATTGTTACAAAATTCACCACAGTAACATTGAAAAGTCACCATAACCAACAATAACCAAGTGCTTTTAGTTGCAGAAATTGAAGACGGAATAGGATTATTTCCAATAATCCACAATTATCATCCCAAAGTCTCCCTAAACACTCACTCACACTGACTGACTCTGATTCCCCTTTCCTGTCAACACAATCTTCATTTTATACATGAATATCTTTGAGAATGTTCTTGACACAGCTACATAATTCTGGGAAGTAATCGATGTTCCAAGAATGTGATGGCACAATATAGATCACAATAGAGTTTGATGCATCTAGTTGTGCATCTATGAAGGCAGGTTCTGGTCCATATGCATGGTAGCAAGAACTGTCCTATACTTTCTCTCACCCACTCAGAGTAATTCACTTCCATGTTCTCACCATATGCAGAAGTAGCAAGTGCTGAGCACACTTGTTGCTATCAAAACTTTTGAATGGTTTGAGATATTATAATGAAACTTGTTACAAACACCAGTAAAAGACTTCTCCTCTTTGAGATCAATGTATGGCTGTCTGTCTTGCTGTCTGTTTTTCTTGCTTCAGTGCATTCATTCATTCTATTTTAACTATCAAAGTTCATAACATATCTTTAAACCTTCATGGATCCCCTGTAAGGACACTATAGTCCTCTGAGAGTTTATGGACCATAGTTTAAGAATGGCCATGCTACAGGTCTTTCTGTGTTGAGGCAGATGAATACAGCTATGTCTGAATATAGTCAAAACCCTGAACTAGTAAAGCTAGCTTCAAAGTCGAGTGGAATGGGGGAGTGTTCACTGCTAAGGGACACTCACTAATAATATTCAGTACAAAGGACAGAGAGGGACAAGCTTAAAGAAGCCTATAACTTAGCAACCAGGACTCAGCCTGTATTTTGAAAACTAAGCATCTACAAGCCTACGCAATGAGATACCTAGGACCTGATGCTGGTACACACTTACCAAGATACCAAACAACAAACCTGTGACTGAGCTTCCTCCCACACAGAGCTAAGCAGCCCACCCCAAATTCAAATTAAAACAACTATAGAAATAAACTACAGCTACCTGATTCCCAACTGCCCAGAAAAACATATCACATATCACAAAAGAGAACTGCTTGACCCAGGCTGATAATGGCCAAATTGTCAGAAAAAAGTCCTGAGACATTGTTCATGTATGTGTGTGTGTTGGGGGAGGGAGAGTTATACCCAAAACTGTTACTCCAAAAGTTGGGTGACCCAGGATTCCTCCCACAATGCCAATGTCTCTGTGGAAATCTGAGGAGTTATATCTCAAAAGAGGCCTGTGAGAGGTGGGGGTAACCACAGGAGTTTTCCACTTGTGTATATCAGGATTAACTGTAGGACATCAGCTGAATGTTCAAAATGGTCTTTATTGGATGAAATTCACACACATGAAATAAGTCTCATGAAATATACAGGGCCAACAAAAAAAAAAAAAAAAGGAGGGACAGAGAAAAACAAAAGGCAAACAGTCTGAAAGCATAATCTACCTCCTCTACCTGCAATGTCATCTTTTTGCTACTATTTTCAGACTTTGTATTATATCCCTTGACTGCCTTTGCTTCATCTCACTATCAATGACACCCCATTTCTGCTTATTTTATATCATTCAATCCAAGTATTGCAGTGTTTGTATGTTTTCCTTTCTTGTTTCGCAATGTCTAGCCTCCCCTGATTCATGCTTCTTTTGTTCCATGTTAGTATGTGTTGTGCAGCTGAAGAGTTTCATTTCACCTCTGAGCACATCAACAGCTGAATGTCCTTTTGGCTTGCATCTAGTTGTGTTGTAGCAATAGTGCTACTCATAGTAGTCCTTTGCTCTTTCCCAGAAGCTTGTTAACTGCCTCCTGACTGGAGAGTATTATCTGCTGGCACTGTCTCTTGTTTCATTTTAGACTGTCTCAGCAAAGGATTTGCAAAATAGATGACTTGAGGAGTGGTTTACCATTGCCTTCTTCTAAGCAGTACTCAAAAGCTTTAGCTATGGATCTGATAGATCCTCTGCCGGTGTCACTTCCCACTATTGCTGCTGTCCAGTAGTGTTTGGTACATTTAATCTGGCTCCTCAGCAAAAGCCTATCTTACATGGGAGACTCTACTAGCAGCACTGCTACTGCTGACATAACCTCTTGCCAAACAGGAACACACAATCCCACCACCATAGAAAGGTAGTGTCATATTTGCTTTACTGCAGACCTTTCACTTACCCATCTCTTCTCTGCCTTCTTATAGAGCTTGTTTCTGTTAAACATATTTTTCAACAACAGTGATAGAAACTGAAGGATAAGCTCTTCACCAAAACACCATTAGGTTTTGAAAACTTTTCCATGCAAAACTCCCATTTTAATGAATTGTTCTTTACCAAAGTATCCAGAATTACAAAGAGGCATTAGAAACTCCACCAAACTACTATCCCTAAGGTATCTTTGTGCTGGGATCTGCTTGTGGCAAAAGGTTTAGGTGTAATGAAACTGCTACCTTCAAAATTCATACACCATTTTCCACCTATTGCTGTTGGAAGCAACTTCAGTTTCACCAACCTTTTTTGTTTGGACAGACCCCAAGTTCAATTGGTTTTGGGTTTTCATGTTTGAAAAAGCTAGGTATTTGTGTAGGAAGGTTGAAAGACTTAATTTCAAACCTCTCTGATTCTTACATTGACTACCATCAATACAGAATAAAACAAGCTGAAATTTGCAACAAAATACTAGACTGGAGTCCTCCTGTTCAGCATTCCATCCAGGCATACAAACCTTCTTGCAGTATATAGTCCAGATCAAGGAGCTGCCAAATTTTACCTGATGTCAGTTTTTGATGGCGTGAGCTTGAGGCTCCTGATCATGACAAATGTCTAGTAATTCTCGGAAGGGGTAGGGAGGCATAATCTTCCCTAATAACAGGTTATTAATGAATCTGTATTGTGTCTATCACACCATCTGTCTCATACCAGAACCAGATGTCTGGTCTGAAATTGGCACTACAGTTCACAGGAAACTCTATGGCAAATTGAGAGGATCCTCCTTGTGAAAAAGAACTTCTGAATTCTGAGGGAATTGAAAAAGGATTTCAGCATAGTTCCACACATCCATAGGCCAGACAAAATTTCTGTTAAGTATTTCTTCTGTTTATGGTATATGACAGTATTTTCTATTGTACAGCATGCTCCATTATGTTTGCTTTTTTCTTCCTGCTCTGCAAACGGACTCTGTGTGTGTGTGTGTGTGCATGTGTACATGTGTGTGCACTTTCATTCCCTTGGACTGGTTGCTTTAATGTTTTGTTTGTCAAAATTCTGAAAAAAGGAGGGGAAAAAAGGGAGAAAGAACCCTGAGGGGGAATAAAGAAGAGGAACTTCCAAAGGACATGGACGGATAGGAAAAGAAAATTGCATTTCAGAACAAATACACTTAGTGAAGAAATCAGAAGACAAAAGCAAAGCCAAAGAAAGGCACATGGGATAAAAAAAAGAAGAAGAAGATGAAGAAATAACAAAAGAGGCCATTTATATACAACTGAATTTTGCTGGCACGGCAGGGCCTGTGGATAAGATGTGGATGTTCAAACAAGAAACCCCAACTTCAGCCTTCACCTTTGTTGTATAAATTCACTTTGTTGGCTGAGCACTGCACAACTTGAGACCTAATGATTCTTATCTTCCTTATGTGTTTGGTAGAATATTAATCTAAATATCAGTTCTTACTGTTACAGAGAGCTTAGTCCTGTGAAATAGACTAAATAGTGATATGAACAAAAGTAATTATTTCTGTTGTCGGACCTTAAATTGCCTGACAATTATGCTCAGACTGATTTTCAAAGAAACTCTGGCCTCCTTCCTTACAAGGTTATGGTTCCAAAGAATCAAGACCTGATGCTGCTGCTTCAAGCTCAGAACACTTGAATTTCAAAAACAGTCTTAAATATGTGTCTATTTGCAAGAAGACTGGTCACAATAAGATAATGCATTGTATTGTTATACCAGAAATGAGGCTTCTGGAATATCAGGCACAATCTATTGCAGAATGAAGAATGTGTATTTTCACAACGTCATGATGTTGGTAAAATTCACACCTCCAGTATGAATAACTGTCCAGCTCTTAATAATGTGCTGTAATATAAATCAAACATGTATTTTTTCACCATAATTATTTTTTTTTTCAGTATAGATTGGAATCCAGTCAAGTTCACCTCTTTCTTCCTTCATCATGCCTTTAATATACTATTACAGGACAAGGAGCCTCAACGCCCCTTCCTAAACTGCAAACCCCAGGATTCTATAGGGTGTTGCAAGTAGACTAATAGACTAATAAGAGTTCATTGCAGAAATGGTCACAGAGAGCCTTCTACTGAGACCTCTCTGTCAAAACCACTTGGTCTTGTGACCCCCAAGTAAGTTTGCAGTGAGAGAAGTGGTGGTGAAATACAGCTTAGGGTTTCATGTATTCTGACGGTAGACTTTGACAGAGAACATGGCTAGTCAGTCAAGATGGGTCTAGCCTAACGTGCAGTAGTGATGTAATTATTCACAAATTTTCTTCTCAGAGGAAACAGTGTACAATTTTACATATTTTTTCTCACTATGAAAAAGTAACCAAAAACTGAACAGTTTTCAAGATTATTTGAAACCTTATATAAAAATAAAAATTATGATGCAGCATCGCAGTAAGGCATGCTACTGTGATCCTTCAGAACAGTATAGTACCTCAGAATTGACCAACCTTTTCATATTTAGTGAGATGAACTGGAGGCGGCTTCAGTATCCACATGGATACCATACTGCTTTCAGGCCACATGCAGCAAAGGATTCATCATTATAGGCCTTTCTGGACCAAGCCCTGATGCTCTCTGGTTAAAAAGCTGTGCTTCAAGGAGTGAAGATTCTCAGTGCACTTGTTTTTTCTCCAGACCTACAAAACCTACAAAAGGGATTTCACAAAACCAGAAGCTAGGGGGAGGGATTTTTGGTTTTGAATTTTGGAGCTGGAGTGTCTTGCAGTAGGTTGTAGGAACTGAAAGTTAGCCTCCTATCTTCATTCACTTGTAAGTGGAATAGAATTCCTGGATGTAGGAAGAGTTTTAAATACATTCAAGAAAATACACATAGAAGTCCTCTTCTGATCTTTCTGGTCAATACAGGTCAGGGATGGAATACAGAATGAAGACATTGGGGTGG